>JACXGM010018839.1:0-18854 GCA_016801145.1 Umbra pygmaea | reverse complement strand
AGGGTCAGCACCAGTGACAGAGTGAGGGCCAGCACCAGTGACAGAGTGAGGGCCAGCACCAGTGACAGAGTGAGGGCCAGCACCAGTGACAGAGTGAGGGCCAGCACCAGTGACAAAGTGAGGGCCAGCATCTTCTTGTCCCAGGAATGGTAGTGAGGTGATTCCATCCATAGTATTGGCAGTTTGGATATTTTGAAAAAGGGAAATGAGTCCTAGCAGAACTGAATAGCCATATACCAACTACATTTTAGTAATTTCCCAAATAATACATTTCAGTCATTTATAACACTTTCAGTTTGCTATCAGGAACAAAAAAACATTATATTTCCAAACAATATAGTGATATTTGTGATATTAGTGTGAGAAGAATTCATGCCATTATTGTACTTTCTTTCATTGTCAGGGTGAAATAGAATAACACGAGAAGATGAGGCACTTTGTTACCTCTCTGAACTTCTGGTAGAGTTTGGTGGCATCCAACTCAGTAGGAGAAATGATTTCATCCGTTTCGGGTAAATCGAACACCTCAATGCTCTTCTCCCTGTCTCCATCGGCAGGGGGTCTTGACTCGTCCTCCTCCTCATCATCAGTGGCATATTCCCCGGTCTGACAAAACACACAACATAAAAAGACATTTGATTCTGTATAACTTGTCGTACACAAAGTCATGCACACAGGGAAGAAAACCTCTGAGCCCATTGAGCCTGAGTATCTTCTCTGACTTTGCCTGGACCTTCAGCATGAGGCAGCGCAAATTGTTGTAGCACTGCCAGGGATATGTGATAGATTATCTACCTTGCCACATCGCTCTACAGCGCCTCCTTGTGTGCAGATCGTGAAAGTATAGTTGGTGAGCATAATCATTCCGTACATGATCTGTCTAAAGGCTTTTGTGTTGGATGGGTAAATTCTATTATTGAGCCAGTGAAGGAACTTATCTGCCTGTTGACAACCATCATGACTCTTAGTACTGTAATGATGTTATATTTTAAGTTAATTAGTACTATTTACTGAGAAAGCTTTCGCAGTCCTGTACAGCACATTGTTATGCCTTGTTATTGAAGCAATTAGACTTATTTGAGAGTGAGTGAGCGATGGGGAGAGAGTTTAACCTTGGTTACTGTCTGGGTATATGATTTCAGGGAGTCTGTTAATGGAAGAGGATGGAAGGGCAGCTTGGGCGTGAGGCCAAACCAGAGGAAGGGCTGAGTTTATCCTGTGATCCCCTAGCCTAGAAGATGTACTTTCAGATAAAGAGGTGCTTAATGATTCACAGATGAAGGATTAAATTAATTTAGACATCAACTAAGCACAATGTCCAACCACTTCTGCTTTTAACCTGACCCCTTTATATTGGAGAGGTGCAGGGGCTGCCTTGCTCAAGGGCAGAATGGCAGACCTTTCTCACGCTCTAACCACAAGACAAATCAGCCACCCTGATTATTTTCATCATTTTCAAAATCATCCCTAAAACCTCCACTAGCTTCATTACCACCATTACCATTTCATCCTTCACCATGGCGACGGACAGGACGCATCCCGCATCACACCCTTTTCACTCCCTAGCATCAAAAGTTCTGGTTAAAGTTAGGGCACTATGTAGAATGTAGTGTGTCATTTGGAAGGATGACAGCTTATGGTGACAGGCTTCAACAGCAGAGCGACGCTCAGTCGCAGCCAGAACTGGCCTTAGATCAGGTTGCAGAGAGCCAGGCGGGGAGAATCAGGCGGACCCAGACCCTGAGAGGATCAGATGGTCCACCCTGGCATGGGGTCCTGTGTCCCAGCTCCTCTCCGTGGCCCCACTGGCAGACTCCAACTGGGGGACAGACACCCAACAACACACACTGGCGCTGGAGCTCAGAGCTGTTACGAGTGGAAAATACACGCACGCACATACACAACAAACGCTGACATGTTGTAATAAAGTTCTAGTACTTCCTTTGTGTTTTCAGTAACAAAAGAAAGCACTAGATGTTTAATCTTAACAACACTGTTGCTTTCAATCACACACAGACATACAGCGTGTCTAATGTGTGTGTGTGTTAGCATGG
The DNA here is from genome assembly GCA_016801145.1 of Umbra pygmaea. Classification (NCBI taxonomy): domain Eukaryota; kingdom Metazoa; phylum Chordata; class Actinopteri; order Esociformes; family Umbridae; genus Umbra; species Umbra pygmaea. The sequence goes on along the minus strand of JACXGM010018839.1, from coordinate 16,800 downwards.
CTGAAGTTAGCAGAACTGCCCCTTTAGGGAAAGGACGGCCCCCTCAGGGCTGTTGAACCAGCAGTCATTAACCTGTCTCCCTCCAGCTGGGTGTCTCTTCTGAGGTGTAGTGGCCCCGCAAATCCTCCCATCTCCACCCTAACGGTGGTGCACTCATCCCACTGCACTTATCCACTCCACATCAGCCCCTATCTATACACACCAGCAGAATATCCTCAAATACATACCCATAACCAACATGGTAAACAATTAGGAATTCGTTGATCTACACTATGAAATTACATGAGAGCATTAATATTAATATCTCTATAAATATTAGATTAGGTTCCAACCACATGGTACAGTAATCGACCAAAACGCAGACTATCTGACAGCTGGCAGGCTTTTGATCTGGATAAAGACAGACATGCAATACAACACTTTTAGTCACAACAACCAATATTCCAATACATGACTACCAGTTTGGTTTAAGTAAGATTTTTTTTTAAAGTTTGCACATACATATGTACGTACACAGAGGCTCATTTTGATTTACCATCCTTGTGATGGATATTATTTGCATTCAAAATACAATTGGACTCTTTTCAAAATACAATTTGACTCTCTTGACATTTATTTGGACCTAACTTTTACTACTAAATTGAATCTAACACCAAAAACATTTATGTTCTGGTTGTGACCAAACCAGAGCCTACAGGATGTGTATCACTCCACCCAGAACCATGGTAATTAACCCTACGTTTCCATCCGCCTCTAAATAAAGATCTAATATTGACCCTAAGCTTTGACGCCATGGCAACATGCAACCGATTATGGAAATGCCCGTTCAACTGTGATGCATGAAAACAAATCAGTTGAATGAATGGAGAGGGCTGACGGACAGATGGGACGGGATGCAGGACAAGAGAGATGGATGCAGGGCCTTTATTGTCCTCCAGCCTCCTAGCCCAGTAATGAGTGAATGGCACTGGGCTTTAGCGTGAGCCAGGCAGGAGAACATGTTCACTGAGAGAGAGCTGTCATTCAGTGTGTGTTGTAACCCGTAGGCACGAGCTGTGATGCCACTAGCCACATTATTCTTTAACTGCGTTTAGCAACGGCTGATTTGACAAGACGTGACGACAACCAACACATTCACCCTTGACCAACGGTGACCTGCTGGTTCCATGACGATGTTGTATTGGAGCGTTTCCATGCAGCGTGAGCACTGCTTGCTGTTAAGAGAGTAGGCGCCGCTGACATTAACATCTCAGAGAACTGACCTAGAAACAGGACTTCCCTTAATCCCAATGCTGCCTGACCGCTAGCTATATAGCATCATTGAGACTAACCTCCTCAGGAGAAGCCATTGTTGTTTTTACTTTCTGATTTCCGTGTGCTTCTCTTACTTGTCATCATCTAAGACAGGGTTCATCAACTCCAGTCCTGGAGGGCCGAGACACTTCTGTTTTTTGTTCTCTCTTTCTAATAAGGGACTGGTTTATACCTGGGAAAGCAGGTGATTGCAATTAACTACTAGGTAAAGGGTAAAAAGTCTGAAGGGTTTCGGCCCTCCAGGACCGGAGTTGATGACCCCTGATCTAAGACAAACCCATAGTTAAACAAATGGTGCTGATTGGATCGTGTTAAAGATACCTTGGCCTAATTGTAAGCCTGTTCAGTACTGCCAGACTGATACTTGTGTAGCGTTTGAATGCAAAATTGCGAGGCTAGGTCTTCCCATCCATATACATGAATTATATCCTCAGTATGAACTCCTTCTACAATACCCTGGGTAATGCAGTGTGAATACTGGCCCTGATCATCAGAAGGCTTTAGATATAAAACCCATAGATATAGAATCCATAAATATAGAATTTAAGGACATAGAACCCACCTCATCGTCATCGGCGTCATACTGGGCGTACTGCTGCTCTAACAGCGCTCTCTGATTTCTCTCCTGTTCCAGAGTCTGCTGGATGAGTGCCGCCACCTCGCTCACCTGGCCTGGACGCTCCCGACCAATCACAAACCTAAAGAAAACCAACAACCAATCAACAGCTGAACATGATTAAAAAGCACTACCGAATAGATGGAAATGAAGTAAGCATTTTTGTCATGGGGCAGATTAACAATTAACAGAGAAGGGTGGTATTTTTTGTTACATGTATTTAAAAATGTGTTTAAACTACTTTTGAACATTTCTTTCAATATGTACTTGCTATTGTGTTTTCTTCTGTTGAAAACACAGTATATTTAATTTAAGAACAAACACAGTCAAAAGTCCTCTGTATTTAATTTGGATACTTTGGTCCATGGGATAAATTGTCATTTGTGCCCATATCTGTTTGTAACAATTTGCACATTTGGTTTGATCCAATATACCACATCCAGTCATTTTCATCAACTCAAGTACAACAGAAAATAGAACTTCCTGTTTCTTAATTTGGAAAACATAAATGTGCCATCTACCACTGATTATTTGTTAGCTTGTTGACTGTGGTGATACAGGCAGTCTGTCAGATTGGCAGAAACTCAATATCAGGATCTGATGAAGACGGAGATGGAGGGGAGGGGCTTTCAGCACTAACACAATAATGTGACACATATCATGCAGCCCTCCAGGGAGGAACTAGCAATCTGGCATACTGGCTCAGGGCTTCAGCTGTACCAGCCTGAGCCTGTGCCCATGTTGAAGAGCCCTAGTCCAATGCTGGAGTGAGTGAGAGAGAGTGAGTGAGTGAGTGAGTGAGTGAGTGAGTGAGTGAGTGAGTGAGAGTGAGAGAGAGTGAGAGAGTGAGAGAGTGAGAGAGTGAGAGAGTGAGAGAGTGAGAGAGTGAGAGAGTGAGAGAGTGAGAGAGTGAGAGAGAGAGAGAGAGAGAGAGAGAGAGTCAGGAAACAACCGTTGTTTGATTGCCATTTATGTCCAGTTCATAAGAACACTGGAGAACACAAACATACTGTGACAGCTCGCTTTAAAGTTTGCGTAGCCGCAGTGTGGATAGGGCGCTAACTCGGACGCAAATGTCCAAAACACAAAGCATTTGAAAAGGTCAGGACCAGATGTAATGACAGACAGCCAGGGAGTCATCTCTAAAACCAGAGGTACAAATATATCTTTCAACAAGTCTCTCTCATTTACTGAAAGAGGGAGCCCTATATCTCAGAGGAAGCATGTATATTTACGTCTCTCGTCATCCGGAGTGGGCAGAATGATTAGAGACCTACGGCCCTAAACTCCACAAGCTCACTTCGATTCATATCTCATGCAGCCATTAAGACGAATCAAAATCACAGCTTTTTGTTTAGTAGCAGCTGACCTGGAAACAGTTTCCTCTTCCCCAGCATCATAAATGGCACTCTTTTCCCTAATTGAGGCCAATGGAATCAAAGGTGGCTTAAAGTAGTGCACTATTTAACTAATAGGGTGCCATCCAACGACACTACAGACTCTGAGGCTGAGGATTTCAGGGATGTCTGCAACGTTGCATCACAACGAACGTCCTTCCCCACTCACCAGAGTATGTTATTCAATGCTGTGTACTTTAATGTGTGCATCAGAATGTATCCTGGTTTCTTTTCCAGCCTTATGCAATTGTTTTTAATACATTGACCAATAAACTCTTATGCGGGTGGTTGAGAAACCTGGACGATACCATGTCAGGTAGAATTCTTGTGGAAATGGCAAATCTGGGACAGGGTGATCAATCACTAAGCGGAAAGAGAGAGGGAAAATGAGAGAGCAGGAGGGGTTGATAAAGAGATTTAGTAGAAATGAGAACGACGAGGAATGAAAACAAAAAGGACGGAATGAGAAAGGGAGGTAAATATTGCAGGTTTTAATGAAAACATCCTGTTACAGATAGCCGACTCTCTCTCGCTCTCTCTCTGTCCCTGCTTCGATCAATATTGACTTAAACTGCCGTCTGCTCACGGGAACAAAAGGGCTACAACACAGTGTGTCAGTTCGCTCCTCTCCATCACCCTTCACACCAGGATGCAGACATGTCTTCTCGTCTGTCCAGATCCCAAATGTCACCCTATTCTTCCGTTCTTTGTTTGACCAGGAATCGAAACAAAATACGTACTATTCAGGGAACAAGGTTCCATTTGGGACTCAATGTTCAGATGTAGTGGAGAGAGAGTTTAGTGGCATAATTGGAATCGATAGATGTGCTTCAGGATTTGTCATTGCATATCTAATATTTACAATGATAACAGTGGTCTTCAAAATGCATTCTGGGACAGAATTTTGTATTAAACCTTTCATTTTGGCCTGGAAGTGTAATGTGCTATTCATATGTGCATCAACTCTAAGTGGAATCAATGTCATAACTCAGTTAGCAACGAAAAACCAAGTTTAAATCAGGTGGTTATGATGATATAAAGCACAAGTACATTACAGAGTCCAGAGAGCAAGGGCACAGACAGGTAGGGGGAGACAGAGAGTAAGGGCACAGACAGGTAGGGGGAGACAGAGAGCAAGGGCACAGACAGTTAGGGGGAGACAGAGAGTAAGGGCACAGACAGGTAGGGGGAGACAGAGAGCAAGGGCACAGACAGGTAGGGGGAGACAGAGAGTAAGGGCACAGGTAGGGGAAGACAGAGAGCAAGGGCACAGACAGGTAGGGGAAGACAGAGAGTAAGGGCACAGACAGGTAGGGCTGGGCGATAACTCAATATTTATTGTTATCGAGTTTTTGAAAATAATATCGAGAAGAATATCCCATATCGACATATCGCAATAACAGCTGGTTCTGTTCTGAAACAAAGAAACATCCAACAAATGAGGAGTATTTCATATTGCTTGTAGTTCAGTTCTACCTGAAACTTCTAAACAAAAATATAACAAAGTCAATCAATATCTTTTTGTATGTATTATTTTTATTTTTTATACAGCAGACTATACACTTAGATTTAATCAAGTCACAGCAGGTCCTATATACATTTCAATATATCGTCAGACATATCGTATGAAAAAAGATCTATTTTATATCGTGATATCATTTTTTGGTCATATCGCCCAGCCCTAACAGAGAGTCGACTGAGCTGGGGCTCGAACACCTGTCGCCGGATAGAATGTGTAGAATTGAGTCGGGAGCTTAACCACTACACCTTTAAGATGGCTGGTTAAGTATAGGATAAACACTGTGGCAAAAGCAATACAGGCACAATCTAATCAAACCTTCATATCTGATGGAGGACATTATATAATATACACTGACTCATTGTGGTCCTGGAAACTGATTGGCTTAAAGCCATGTGATATCAGAAATTATAGTGGGTCATTAGAATGCTGAAGGTTGAGACTCAGTAATATGGGATACAAGGTGCCTAAGAGCTAACACCAGCACAAACTGTGAAAGAGGCAAGAGAGGGAGGGAGAGATATAACACGATCCACCACACAGAAAGAGTAAGAAACAGTGAAAATGAAAATAAACGAGTTTTGGATAAACTATAGAAACATATTCAGTATATAGATTTAGATTGTATTAATATATCAATAGATGGACTGATGTGCATAGATCATATAAATTTACAGACAAAATAGATAAACGATAGGTAAAGTGCATGAATAGATATCTGGATAGATGGATACAGTAGATAAAAAGAGACCTATTGTAAATAGTGATAGGCAATAGAAACACTATAAGCAATCAACATTGAGAGAAAAGACGTTGAATGGACGTTGAATAGACGTCTTTTCAAATGATTTTGCTCAGTGGGTATCTACAGGCAGACAGAGTAGATAGACTGATGATACAGAGATTGAAAAGGACAGATGGAGAAAGCAATAAGAAGAGCCGGGGAGGTAGAGAGAGGTTAAGGCTACTGAGGCTATGGGGGGGTTATAAATATTAGGCTCCTCCTCCATGTTGGACTCCTCTATTGTAGGATAACAGTGTTCTGCTCTGAGAGGCGGGGCCTGTGTCTCTCACAATGACACATTCTTCCCAGACATATTTTCACACTATTTACATTATGCTAATGAGTGCACGAATGGGGGTCTGCCAAAACTGAGTTCACATGCAAGCATTGTTAAGAGTTTGTTTAGCAGTTTTGGTGGTCTACAGTTTGTAAAGCATAAATAAAAAAACACTTGTCCCATTTTATCAAGTAAACCAGTTGTTAAGAGAATGATATGATATAGTGTATAAACAAAGGGGACTTTGCAAAAACATATCTAGGTTACAGACAAGTTGTTGTCCTCCCAACAAAGCAGATTTAAGTAAGCAGACATGGTTGATGGCCTGCTGACTGCTGCAGTTAAAGCTACTGTCAGTGACTTTCGTACTTAGAAAAAAAATGTAAGCCCCCCATTTTAGTCCGGATGTGTACTATATTGTTTATATTATATGCACAATCTAAGTAGTATCATTGTCTTAGTAGTTAGCTTGAAACCCAACAGTGTTTCTCAGTGCTATGGTAGCCATTTCCTTACCTAGCATCATACAAGGAATCCCCTCCAAAGTGTGTAACGTATGGTTTTCTAAAGTGAAGGAAGTATGGGTGCCAGAACTGTCAATCAAACCAGAGCTGTACAGTGACGTCTAATGAGGTTGCAGGGCGGGCCAAACCTCTAGACACAGTATAACAAGAGAGAAAATACGAGCCTAGACACTTCCGAGTAAGAAACAAAGTACCAAGCAGGGTATAATAACCACCTATATTCACATTATTTAGAACCCAAAGTGCTAAATAGGCATACATTTAACCATGATGTTACTGTGTTGATCAGCTTATAGTACCTCTGATGCATGATCTTACTGTGTTGATCAGTTTATAGTACCTCAGATACACGATGTTACAGTTCATCGGTTCGTCACTTTATTGTACCTCAGATAAATGTTGTAAGAGGCAATCAGTTTATAGTACCACTGATACATGATGTTACTGTGTTGATCAGTTTATTGTACCTCAGATAAATGTTGTAAGAGGCGATCAGTTTATAGTACTTCAAATAAATGATGTAACTGATGATGTGCTGCTCAGTCTGTAGTATCTGAGATAAACGTTTGTACTGTTCAGCTTACCTGACCACTCCCTGGGTGTTCCTTAGCACAGAGGCGGCAAAGCTCTGGGTGACGCCGACCAGACTGGTTCCATCCACCTCCACGATCTGGTCATTCACCTTGATCCTAGGACATAACACACCAAGGTCACAGAGAGGTTACACCTTGATCCTAGGACATAACACACCAAGGTCACAGAGAGGTTACACTAAATGTCCAGTCTGGTTTACCAGTAATGATGCAGTCCACTGGCTCTATATAATCCATCTCATTATGCCTATATTTAGAACAGTTTCCCCAGGGACATCAGTGGAATACTACTATTACACCTTTCAATAATAAAACTCAAACAAATCATATTCAAATTACATAATTATTACACAATACTAATTATTGTAAAAATTTAACTTCAATTTTGTCAAATTATGAATAGGAGTATCAAGTTCACACCACACCTTGTAAAGATCTAATAGTCAAAAAAGCAAGATATGAACATAGTAAAGACTCAGTAACCATAACCTGGCTATAGAAACAGTACAGCATAAATAAAATGTGGATAAAAGGACAAAGACTTTGTAAACACCATGTGCCAGGAGAGTTAGAAGTACATTGAGATAAATAATTGGAATGCGGTAGCTAGGAATAGTGCAGCTCAGCTAGACTGCAGTAAAGCAGCCATTCTCCATTACAGCAGCAGAGTAGCACAGCTGTCTAACAGACAGAACATATTACATTCAAACTGCAGGGTTAGCTGGGACAAGACGTGTGATGCGCTGCCTGCTAGCTTCCAGAGCTCCCAAGCCAATGTCATCCACGGAGGAAACAAGGTTATCTGAGTTTCTCTGTGCCCATAATGACATCCTATTCTTTATTTAGTGCACAACCTGGCCCATACTAGCGCAGTAGAGTAGGGCTTAAGTAAAATGTAGTGCACTATTCTGAGAACAGGGTATCTTGTGGGACACACTCACAGCCTGTGACAAGAATTCAGAACTGACAGCTTAATAACACCACAAAATAATGACGAATAGACTGGCAATTAAGAATAGCTTTTTCACACATCAAATGTAATAATTCGGCTGACGATACTGTCTTTGTGGTCAGTCTATGGGTGTACTCACAAGACCACATTTCAAGGAACAATAACTGTAAAATGGTTAGAACCATTGTTGTCCCTGACAGTCAGAGTACCACTGTGATACCTGTGTAACTGAAGCATAAACTGTAGCCAGTTTGCAGTACGAATCACTGTGACTTTCAGCTAACTACCTCTGTTATGATTATGGACCAGCAGATATGATAAAATAAGTGTTAGACAGACAGCTAGAATACAAACAGCTCAGATAGAGAGACAGACTGACTAATTATTACAAACGAGCTCAAACAGAGACTAAATACAAACTACCTCACTCCAGTACCATTCAATCAAAGCTAAACCAATTAAACAAATGAGACAAAAATATTATAGTTGGTCATTTATTAATTGAGGAAAATCATCCATTATTACTTAACTGTGAATAGCAAACGTATCTGAACTCTGCTTTCAGTATCTGGTGGGACACTCAGCTATACAGTAACTGCAATATTCTGGTAACTGTTGATCAGTCCTGCACATCGGCTTGGAGGAATTTTAGCCCATTCCTCCGTACAGAACAGCTTCAACTCTATGATGTTGGTGAGGTTCCTCACATGAACTGTTCACGACAGGTCCTTCTACAACTTTTAGATCAGATTTTATTATTCTTTAAACATTCTTTCATAGAACGACTTGTGTGCTTAGGGTCGTCGTCTTGCTGCATGACCTAACGTCACTTGAGATTCAGGTCACGAACAGATGCCCTGACATTTTCCTTTTGAATTCGCGGGTATAAATCAGAATTCATTTTTCCATCAATGATGGCAAGCCATCTTGGCCCAGATGCAGCAAAATAGGACCAAACCATGACACTACCACCAGGTTTCACAGATTGAATATGGTCCTTTTGCTGGAATGGAGTGTTTGTCTATTTTGGTCTCATCCATCCAGAATTTTTTTTCCAATGGCCTTCTAGTTTGTCGACGTGCTCTTGAGCAAACTGCAAACGGGCAGCATTGTTCTTTTTGGAGAGGAGTGGCTTTCTCCTTGCAACCCTGACATGCACACGTGCTCCTGACTCATGAACATTAACATTAGCCAATGTGAGAGAGGCCTTTAGTTGCTAAGTTACCCTGGGTTCCTTTGTGACCTCACAGACTATTACACACCTTGCTCTTGGATGTCCTCCAATCTGTCTGACTGTGGATTGGTTGAGTCCAAACTCTTTACAGATGGTTTTGTAACCTTTTCCCGCCTGATGAGCATCAACAACTATTTTTTCTGACATCCTCAGAAATCTCATTTTTTCGTGCCTTGGTACAATTCCACAAACATGTGTTGTGGCTATCAGACATTGATAGATCCCAGTTCTTTAAATAATTGGGCTCTCTTTTTCTACTTTTAGGACTTGTGGGTAAAATCTGATTATGTTTTAGGTCATATTTATGCAGGGTTCACAAACTTTCAAGCACCACTCTAACTTCAGTTAGGTTTTTGAATGGAATTTGTAACGTCTATGCGGTGCAGGGAGTAATCACAGACTAAGGCAAAGGTCGAATAGATTTAACGCTGTTTTAATAAATGGAAAACACTGCTCAAAATTAACCCACTGCGAAGAGTGACAAAACTGGAACATACATACACAACGCTACACCTGACATATACTTACAGTACATGGAAACAATGAATGACAGTTAACCAAACAGACACGGGACTTATATACAGTATATACAGAGTGATAACAGCTGTGTCCATTTGATGGTGAACGGAGTGATCTACAGGTGAATGAGAAACTATGTAATGCGAGTCCGGGAACAACAGAAATCCATACACATAGAATGGAAGGGCTCAGATGTCTGAGCATGCTACAGCCATCAGGGGTGGTGACCGTGACAGTACCCACCCCTAAGGCTTGGCCCCAGCCAAGCAGAACCCCCCCTAATATTTCCTGCTTCTAACACATGCACTTTGAGGACAAAATGAAGAAGCAGGAAAAATGGGCAAGGAGTCAATGCATGTCCAAAACTGCAGCTCTTGTGGGGTGTTCCCAGGCTGCAGTGGTCAGTATCTATCAAACGTGGTCCTGTCACAAGTTGGTAGTGTGGAGAGAAGTGGAGACCAGATCAGTGAGGAGTGTTCTTGATGTTTAATGAACGGAGACATGAAGGAAATTCGGGAGAACTGCTACTGAATACACAAAGCTCATCAGAACTGCACAACGTCTACATATCACTTACAAGTTCTCTAACGCGGCACTGATGCAATAGCAACATATAACGTACGCCTAGTTCAAAAAATGATGTATACATATTGTACGACACATAACGAGGTGAAGGCTCAATCAAATCTGCACACTGACAAAGTATAAACAGCAAGGTCTCCAATGGTAAATATCCTCCATGTCCCCTCTCCATGACAGGAGGCGACTCATAATAATGCGCGCCGAACCTCTGGAACGCCAGGATTAAATAGGCATCTTGATTACTTATTACGCACCGGTTTGGTTATTTAGCTAGAGCACCATGCATGCGCAATGAGTAACCAAGTGCCAACCGCTCCTCAAAGCCCAGAGGTAGGGGCAGCTGTGTCACTACTACAGTTGACTGTGACAGAGAGGCCATCAATGGCTGTTCTCTTCCTTATAAACATCAGAATCAACAAACGAACAGAAATCTATTATATATTATATATTAAACTGTAATACCATCACAGATTTAATACATCTTAGATGCCATTCAGACTAACAGGACAGGTTACTAACAGGACAGGTTACTAACAGGACAGGTTACTAACAGGACAGGGCACACAGATCTGATCAAGAAAGTGTTACTCAGTCAATTTGGGAACAACAAATAGCCAAGGCCATCTGGAATCTAGAAGATGACCTAATGTTTTAAGGAGACCTGCTGATCTGCTCATGTGAGACAGTAATGTGTCTGAACTCTGAAGAGATAAGGGTCTTCTCGAAGGTGCTAGATGAACAGTACCCAAGGCTATATAAGTCAGGTCATATTGTTATTCGGGCATTCTCCAAAACACGTTTTTGTTACCTTGTCACTGAGATCCCTGTTCCGGGACGAGAAGTACTTTATTAAACATCCTACGATCAGCCCGCTACCTGACTCCAGAAATCATTGTTTCAACCGAGAAACTTTTGATTAATTTAATCATCTTTTACAACATCTTTTTTCTATTCTTATTTTTACTGCATTGTTGGACTTGGAAAGCGGGGCACAAGATTTTCCCCTCACATGCAATTACACCTGCTGCCTCTGTACATGTGACAAATACATTTGAAACTTGAAACACACACGCACACACACAGGGCCAGCCAGAGGCCTAATGATGGAGAGGAAATTGCATTGTGGGCACGGACCGCTTTCAGCTTCCCGCCCAACAACGCCAGGCCTGGGGGCAGCCAGCTAGACTTTCTGACTCAGTCTGACATAACATCCATCACCAGGGCGACGCTACGGGCCCCATCACAGCAGGGGACTCGGCCTGGACGGGGAGGCCCACTGGGGGCTGATGGCCACATATCCCAGGGTTATCTCTCTCACTGTGTGTGTGTGCGTGCGTGCATAAAACCTGAGCTTTTCACCTCATTACCACCTCCCACATGATCCTCCAAGATGGGACACATTCACACCATTTATGCTGGTGAATACACACACACACAAGCACACACACTGTAACACTGTGGTTTATGCAGCTGCAGGGAGTGATAACGTCCCAGAGCCATTCCTCCATTCCCCCTGGCTTTAACCCGGGTCCCTGTTGGTGAATGTCAGTCCATGAGGACTGGAGTGTGTATGTGTGTGTGGAATGTGTGTGTGTTTGGGGAGAGCTGCAGAAAGCTCATACCTGCCGTCTCTCTCTGCAGCCCCGCCCTCGATGACCGTCTTGACAAAGATGCCCAGCTTCTCCAGGCCGGCGTCCGCACCAACGCCCATTCCAATAATACTGATTCCAAGGCCGTCGTCATCTGGACACACAGGAGACAGCCATGACGGGATGGCAAGGCGTTAAAAAATGTTTACATGTCTGTGATTTATGTACAGAAAAAACATGCACCAATAGACCAGAAAAAAAATCTTATTTTGGTTAAACTTACTTGGCAATAAATCTCTTTCTGATTCTGATGTGTGTGCGTGTAAGTGTATGGCATTGTCATTGTCGACCCCTGACTGTGGCTGGAAAACTTACGGATTATAGATGGATTGATTGATAATTTATGGCTGGATACTTGATGGATGGATAATTTATGGATGCATTATTGATGAACGGATAATTTTTGAATGGATGATGGATAAATTATTCATGCATAATATGGATTATTGGAGGGACAGATGAATGCTGCTGGAGGATTTCTTGATGGATGTAGAGTAGAGGACTGAAACCTGGCTCGCTACTGGTCCCACTGAAATGGAAGACGTGAAATTCCCTGATTACCTGATCCGTAACTTTCTGATTGGTTGCAGGACTAGAGAGACCCAAGGGGTTCTCCTAAGGAAGTAGCGCACCAGTGCATCCAATATGCAATTCTCTCTTTGCAACAACTCAACGTGTTCTGGAGAGTCGAAGTTCGAAACGTACCATCGGAAGCTCATCGTGCCAAGCTGTTCATTCTTGTCACACTGCTAGCTCAAACAGACAGTTCATGCCCCAATACACATGCTGGATGTAAGTGGATTCCCTGATCAATAGCCCTGATTTTGCTTACAGGGGACTCCCTAGAGGATTCACTCGAGGCCACTATAGATCAGTGGTTCCCAACCTTTTCGTGACACTGCACACATGGGATCGGTAGGACCAAAACTGTCTGGGCACAACAACATATTTTACACTTAATTGAAAGTAGCAAAAAAATATGGTTGTAGCTATATATATTGCCTTACTAGAACGGGATGTTGCTAATAGCAGATTGCTAAAACACTGATCAAGTTCATGATATACAGCTCTGGACAAGAATTAAGGGACCACTGCAAATTAAAAAAGAATCAACCCCAATGAAAACCTCTAGAATGTGATCAAGATGATGATGATGATGGTCACAACTCACAAGCCATCAATCAAAGGCAAACTGCTTGAATTTTCTTCTGGTCTGGTCAGATTGCTAGGTTGTTTACATATTCAGAAGTAGAGAAAAAAATGTTCCGGTGAGTGTTCTCTTCAGAAAAACAACTTTTACAACGAATCACAAGTGTGGGTGGGAGGGGCAGAAACTTCGGCAGGATTATTATAATTTTTTCCTTTATTGCTTAATGCAAAATTTTACAAATAATAGTACAATTACATTTCCTAAGCATTCACAAACTCCATACTGAGCTAATATGCTTCAGCAGGAATTGCGCTCAGCTATTTGTGAAGCAGTAGCGATAAGGCAGTGACAAACCTTCCAATTCCTTGTTAAATTTCTGGTCCCTCCCCTGTGCTACAATCTTCACATCAAGCTGTCCAGACGTCTATTCTGTAGCTATTCAAAGATTGCAGAAGTAGCCGTCTGGCTTGCGAAACTACCCAACATCAATGTGAAAGACTGGTGGAGAGCATGCCAAGATGCATGAAAGCCAATTATTATTGTTAAACAATTATTATTATTCCATAGTGAAGAAAAAAGAACAGATTGAACGTTCAGTTCACAACAACTATCAAGTTAATTCAACAAAGTAGTTGAACATCAATGTGCAGGGCAAGACAAAACAACATGTTCAATTTCTGTTGATTTAACCAGTTTCATATAAAGAATCTGTATGGGTATACATAGTGGACAACCATGCGCATTTGAAACAAAATGTGCACTTCGAAAAATTACGCAAACTGCTACAGTTGGGCTGTGGTAAAATCCCTCCTGTGGAAACGATTCCTCTTACTTTACGTTCAGCTCACAAAACAAGCAGACTAAAAAACATTACTTTATATGCTATTGAAATTGGATACCTCTAGTCAACACATGACTATCTTTCACTTTCTCTTTAAGTCTTAGACATATTTCAGTAAACAACAAAGATGATGTTTGAATGAAATGCAGCTTAGCCTAACTAAAAAAACTTCCTACCTTCATATGCAATCCCTTGCCATCAAAACTATTCTTTCTGAACAATCGTGTACTTGTAGGCTGTAGCGCTGCTTAGAAGATTTGTTTGCAATCGTACAAAAAATATGATTTTGGGAATGGTTTATCCAACTAGCCTACTTAAAACGTGTGTGAATATGTGGCAGAAAGTAACATTGTTTTATATGGGATGATGGTTGAGGTTTGGGAAGAGACATTCAGATTTCAGTGGCATGAATGTGAACACTTGTCAACTGCAGGTGAGACCTTAATTGCTTCACTGTCCAATCAGATCAGAGGATTGAAAATGATCTGACTGTGTGATGTGAGACAGATTGGTCTCTGGCACATCAGCTGTAAAAAAAAAGAGCTTCATGAACAAAGCTCTGCATAAATTGCCCACCAAAAAATAACATCAGATTTTGAAAAGAAAAGATGGCAAACTTGGGGAGTCCTCACGGCACACTTAGCACATGTGTTGAAAACCTCTGATTTAGAGAACTCACTAGAGGTCTCATTAGAGGACTCACTAGAGGTCTCACTAGAGGACTCACTAGAGGACTCACTAGAGGACTCACTAGAGGACTCACTAGAGGACTCACTAGAGGACTCACTAGAGGACTCACTAGAGGACTCACTAGAGGACTCACTAGAGGACTCACTAGAGGACTCACTAGAGGTCTTAGCAGAGGTCTCACTAGACTAGAGCAATGGTTTGAGACCTCTAGTGAGTTTTCAAGTGATACCTCTAGTGAGTTTTCTAGTGGGACCTCTAGTGAGTTTTCTAGTGAGACCTCTAGTGGGTTTTCTAGTGAGACCTCTAGTGAGTTTTCTAGTGAGACCTCTAGAGGTCTCACTAGAAAACCCACTAGAGGTCTCGGTAGATAACTCACTAGAGGTCTCACTAGAAAACCCACTAGAGGTCTCACTCGAAAACCCACTAGAGGTCTCACTCGAAAACCCACTAGAGGTCTCACTCGAAAACCCACTAGAGGTCTCACTAGAAAACTCACTAGAGGTCTCACTAGAAAACCCACTAGAGGTCTCACTAGAAAACTCACTAGAGGTCCCACTAGAAAACTCACTAGAGGTATCACTTGAAAACTCACTAGAGGTATCACTTGAAAACTCACTAGAGGTCTCACTAGAAAACTCACTAGAGGTCTCACTCGAAAACTTACTAGAGGTCTCACTTGAAAACTCACTAGAGGTCTCGCTGGAGGACTCACATTGTGACAGGTGAATATGGTAGAAAAGATGGCATTATATCCATAGAATTAGGAGGTAGACACATTCTTTTGTTTAATGAAACATAATTTAGATGAGTATAACCAGCTTGATTTTACCTATCCACATCTCTATTTGATCTGTACATACCTTTCTGCAACTCAGCAGGGAACAGTTCCAGTTTCTCCACCCTCTTCTCCAGCTCGTATTCTGCTGACGAAGCCACCGGGTCCACCTCTTCATTCCTCCGGTCGTAGTCCTCATTACAGTAGGTGGGGAACACCTGGGGGAGGGCAGACGAGCACAGATTAGCTACCACGCCCACCTGACTACCCATGCTCACTTGGGGGAAATCCTGTTATGTTATTTATTCGGTAACAACTCTGTATCGGCAGTATGAACATATTGTGGATGATGACATGTTTCAGTTTGAATAAGCATTAGATCATAGATATTTTGAAAAATGTGTTAGAAAAAAAAGATGATATTGCCATCTAGGCCAGTGAAGAACTTTGTGCAAACAGACGGTAACGCAAGGGGGACCCCATGAAATCTCCACATTGTTAAAAAAACAACAGCTGACGAATGTCTACTTAGTAGGTTCATGTTTGTTGAATGTGTAATGTCTACTTATTAGGTTCAGGTTTGTTGAATGTGTGGTATCTACTTAGTTGGTTCATGTTTGTTGAATATGTGATGTATACTTATTTGGTTAATGTTTGTTGAATGTGTGATGTCTACTTAGGTGGTTCATGTTTGTTGAATGTGTGATGTCTACTTAGTTGGTTCATGTTTGTTGAATGTGTGATGTCTACTTAGTTGGTTCATGTTTGTTGAATGTGTGATGTCTACTTAGTTGGTTCATGTTTGTTGAATGTGTGATGTCTACTTAGTTGGTTCATGTTTGTTGAATGTGTGATATCTACTTAGTTGGTTCATGTTTGTTGAATCTGTGATGTCTACTTAGTTGGTTCATGTTTGTTGAATGTGTGATATCTAATTAGTAGGTTCATGTTTGTTGAATGTGTGATATCTACTTAGTTGGTTCATGTTTGTTGAATGTGTGATATCTACTTAGTAGGTTCATGTTTGTTGAATGTGTGATGTCTACTTATTTGGTTCATGTTTGTTGAATGTGTGATGTCTACTTATTTGGTTCATGTTTGTTGAATGTGTGATGTCTACTTAGTTGGTTCATGTTTGTTGAATGTGTGATGTCTACTTGGTTAGTTCATGTTTGTTGAATGTGTGATGTCTACTTATTAGGTTCAGGTTTGTTGAATGTGTGATATCTACTTAGTTGGTTCATGTTTGTTGAATATGTGATGTATACTTATTTGGTTCATGTTTGTTGAATGTGTGATGTCTACTTAGGTGGTTCATGTTTGTTGAATGTGTGATGTCTACTTAGTTGGTTCATGTTTGTTGGATGTGTGATATCTACTTAGT
>JACXGM010018838.1:0-17919 GCA_016801145.1 Umbra pygmaea | reverse complement strand
GTCATTAATCCACATGGACAAACCACATCTCATTATTTGCATTGGCAATATTTTATCAGCGAAACCCCCTCTTTCCAACCATATTGGTACCATGTTGGTATTGTGCAGGATGATGTCCTACATCATTTCAGAGTTGCTATTTTGTCATTTTCACATCCTACTTCCTGTCTGTAATGTGTTTAGTAAAAAAGGCAAAAGTTAAAAAAAACATGACCGACTTCGAGGCGCGATAGCTGTCGGCTATGATAAACCCACATGGATGACCCAACACTCATTCTTTTCGGCTGAACTTCGTCTTTACAACGGTACCAAGCTTTAGTTGCTAGCATATACGGTTCGCGAGATAATCATGATACAATCGCGCTTGACGCTCAAGAGCGTCGGTAGACTGTGGGCCAGATCAAAGTGGGCCAGACCCGGTGGGCCACATCTGGCCCGCGGGCCGTAGTTTGCCCACCCCTGCTCTAGAACATCAAGCGCGATCATCTCGTACATGCTAGCAAAGATGTACACTTACTTGAGTAAAAGTACTATTCTGAGTAACTAAGTTCACAAATTTTGGGAAGTCCCTACTTAAGGGAGTTCATATACAAACAAGTTGTCATTGTATGTATCAAACAAGTTCTGAATTTGGAGATCATGACTTACTCTGTGCTCAAACTGATGCTTGGAGCTCCAGTCTTTTCCAGTGGGAATCACGTGAACATTTACAGGATATGATTTTTTTATTGGTTGTTGCATTAAATCTTACCCAGATACAATAGTGCTATTTTCTAATTGGCTATTGTGTAGCCCATTTATTTTTTTGTGATTGGCTGATAAGCGGCAGGCTCGACAATCCAGGGGAGACGCACTTAATTCCTGCCGGTTCCATAGTGAGAGCGGAGCGGCATATTAATATATTATCCAAAAAAAATGTCGGCGTGAGAAATACAATGTGTGGCGGGAGTGCGTGACAAAAGAGTGAAATGAGTGACTGTCACGCTCAATGCGTGACACTTGAGAGCCCTGTTGATGTTTTAAGGTGCTGTACTGTTTTTTCCAGAATGTTACCATTAATTGCTTTGAAAACAGACATAGTGACTAATTTCTGAGGTTGTGGTCTGATCTGTCTGACCTCAGCGCAACTCAAGGATGTGCTGATCACCTTTCTGATATTATATATTTTCTCTGAGAAGAAAGAAGCAAACTCACTGCATTTACTGTCTGAGAGTATTTCACTGGGAATGTGACTTGGGCATTTCACTGGGAATGTGTTTGTAAGTCTCTCTACAGTAGCAACAAGAGTACATGTGTTGTTACAGTTGCTGTTTATAATATTTGAGAAAAAGGTCTGTCTAGCTTTGCCTAGTTCTACATATAAAGCATGAAAAGTGTTTTTATAGATGTCATAATGGACTACAAGTTTTGTCTTCCGCCACATGCGCTCAGTTTTTCTGCATGTTCCCTTCATATTTTGTACTGCTGTTGAGTTTCTCCAAGGTGCTTTTTGTCTTCCATTTTTCTTCCTGACTTTCACAGGAGCAATATCATCAATTGCACTCTAAACTTTAGAGTTAAAGGAATCAAGGAGAAAATCAACAAAGTCCGCAGATATGCTTGGTGTTGCAGATAAAACCTTCATAAATAGCACCCTAGTGTTTTGATTCAGGCATCTCTTTTTGACAGACACAGATCTAGCTTCAATTTTAGGAGAGATCAATATATCAAAGAAAATACAGAAATGATCAGATAGTGCTACATCCTTAATATTAATCAATGAAATGTTTAGGCCTGTCATGGTTCCACATGTTATTAGAAAGAGAGACAGGCACGAAGGAATGCCAATAATCCAGGTTTAATCAAACACTGGTAAAACAAATACTGCCACGAGGGGCTAAACTGAAGATGATCCAAAACGATACACTAATAACAAGTCACAGGGAGCACGTAACAGAGACTATTGACCGACACAGGAGGGAAGCAAACACACAAAGTAAATACTGAAACAAATGAGGACTAACGCACAACACCTGGGGATAACAAGCAATGACGTAACCAAACAGACATAACACAAAGCAATGATCGAAACAAACACAAGAGGGAACCAAAACGTAACAAACACACAGGGTAGAAATCTAAACAACACACAGGGCAGTACCTATAACAAAACGAGTCCTTTACACAGCTCACCCAGGGCTGGACGTGACCGAATCCCCCCCTCAAAAGTCCACCACACCGAGGTGGGCAACAGAGAACCCGAGGCCAGGGTGAACAGAGGGCCAGGGGTCTGGAGGGACAGAGGGCAGCCCGGGGTCAGGAGGGACAGAGGGCGGCCCGGGGTCAGGAGGAACAATGGCCTCCTCATTGTTTCTAGAATTTGTAAACAAACAGCTGGTGGAAGGGCTTTCTCATATAGAGCTCCAATTCTGTGGAATGATCCGCCAACCCATGTGAGAGATGCAGAGTCAGTCTCAACATTGAAGTCTATGCTGAAGACTCTTCTCTTTAGTAAGTTCTATGGTATAGTGTAGTCTGGCCCAGGGGGCTAAAAGAGAACGGCGGCACTGTTGATGAACCGCCCATGCTGGCTTGCCTGGTAGGCTCCCCTCTCTCTACTGGGATATCCTCACTCCAATGCTACCCCTGCGGTGTTTACGGTCTGCTGGTGACCCTTTGGTGGTGTGGTCTTGGCAATGTGGGTGGGTCGGAAGCATGCCTGCTTGCTCCTGCCCGAGGCTTCCTTGTGCAGGACCACGTCTCTTGTCCCGCCCCATCGCAGCCCCAGATGTTATGCTGCAAGTTTATGTGCCGGGGGACTAGGGTTTTTCTGCCCCCAGAGGCAGATTATATATTCATTTTCGGGTCAGAGCTGTGTACATGCTACAGGACCTGTGGCCTGATGACTCCTTCCTGTACTTGTCCTGTGCCCAACCCACTGCTGTGCTAGATCCCATGTCACTGTGGTTGATGATCAGGTTTCCACCTGGTGACGCCAGCTTTCATCTCCAGCTGGCTTTACGTTCTTCCTTCACAAGACCACTGAACTGTATTGATGCTACATAAAGACTATGGTCACAGTCCACCCATCATATCTTCATTGCTGGACAATAATTGAACACTGATAAACAAAGTGACCTTATTACAATGGGCTGTTTACCTTCAGATCCCCCACCCGGTACAGCCAGAAGAGGACTGGCCACCCCCTTGAGTCTGGCCTCTCTCTAGGTTTCTTCCCAGATCCCACCTACTAGGGAGTTTTTCCTAGTCACTGTGCATCACTTGTGTTGCTTGCTTTTGGGGGTCTCGGGCCGGGTGTTTGTCGAAGCACTTGTGACAACTGCTGTTGTAAAAAGGGCTTTATAAATAAATTTGATTGATTGATTTATTGATTGATAACCTCACATGGACTCTCCTATCACTGCTATGCTGATGACACTCAACTATTTCTCTCCATTCCCCCTTCTGACACCAAGGTGAAAACCCACTTCTCTGCATGCCTGGCTGATATCTCTGCATGGATGTCAGCACACCAACTCAAGCTCAACCCTGACAAGACTGAGCTATTCTTCTTTCGTGGGAAGGCCTGTCCACTCCAGGACATGTCCATCACAGTTGAGAACTGCACAGAGTCACCATCCCAGAGTTTAAATAACCTTGTTGTGATCCTGGATGATACCCTCTCATTCTCTGCGAACATCAAGGCTGTGAATCATTCCTGCAGGTTCATGCTCTGCAACATTCGCCAAGCACAACCTTAGCTCACCCAGGAAGCAGCCCAGGTAATCATCCAGACACTCGTCATCTCACGTCTGGATTACTGCAACTCACTCCTGGTCGGACTCCCGGCATGTGCTTCAACTCATTCAGAATGCAGCAGCCCGCCTGGTGTTTAACCTTTCCAAGTTCTCCCACATCACCCCACTTCTACACACATTCCACTGGCTCCCAGTTGAAGCTCAAATTCGCTACAAGGCGATGGTGCTTGCCTACGGAGCAACAAGAGAAGCAGTCAAAACTGTCAAGACAGTCAAGACTGTTCTCCGTCCTGGCTCCTCAATGGTGGAACCAGCTTCCACTGGAGGCTAAAACAGCAGAGTCTCTACCCCTCTTTCAAGAAATGTCTGAAAACCTTCTGCTTCAATGAATAATTAAATTAGTTGTATTCAACTTCTGTTATCTTAAAATGTTTTTGTTATTTGTATGATCCTTCTCTACCACTTATAATGTTTCATATATATTGTCTTGTACTGATATTTTATAGCACAATTTTTAATATTCATTATTTCATAGGGTGAATGCTCTTACTACTAAGTTGTGGTTGTTTCTCTAAATGTATGCACTCACTGTAAGTCGTTCTGGATGTGAAATGTAATGATTGGTGCTGACTTGTTGTAATGAAATAAATGGATCATTGTAATTTGGTTTCTTGAGAAAAAAGTGGGTGGTGCATATCTGGGAATGATCCAATTGAGCAATCTGATCATAGACTTTTTCTGTTGAATGTGTGAATGTTTGTACATAAAAACAATTTTATCGGAATGTCTGTACTTGTTTTAACTGGGTAATAATCATTAGGATAAAGATAGTGTACGATTTGGAGTAGATTTAAACAGACATCCCGCCAATATAATTTCATTTTGCATGTGAGGACTAGATTTAGCAGCACTAAATTTCTTTTATTGCCAGACCTAATAAATGATTTCCAAACACATACCAGTTTTCTTTCCTCAAAAAGTTTCTAAGGATACTAAAGTTATGATTGGTTAAGTCCCTTTTCGCTTTGGACGAGCAAATAAAGCAAGCCATTTCTTTGTTCAGGTTATTACTGTAAAATATCCTGTAATTTAAAAAAAAATTATAAACGGAGCCAGCCTCCAAAAGTAATTTACCTGTTCTGTGATTTCTTTCTCACACAACAATGTAAAAACACAGACTATGTTCATATTCACTGAAGTATTGTGATGAAATTGGGTGAGGGGTGGACCCTGAGGAGGTCATGATTTGGCACAACTGACCCGGTTAAGGACTCTGAGTGAGACTCTGAGAGACTACAAAAGCACAGAGCCGGGATTGAGTGTTTACAGAAATGGAATATAATGCTAAATTGTACATTCTCGTATGTAAACATTTATTTGAATGATTTGTGTAAAGTGTGATGTACACACAGCGTTCACAACCTGGCGCGTGAAGCCATACATTTCGAGCATAGATTGTGTGTGTGTGTATATATATATATATATATCACTGTGTGACGTCACCCATTGGTTTGTGAAGATCTGATTTGGGTAATCGAATTTGCCGTTATGAGCACAGATATCTTGGTTGCGGATGTGACGATTTTAGAAAAGAGGGAGGAGTAATCTAGCTAGCTAACTGATATTAATTGGGATGCTGTCACATGGTGGTACAGAATGAAGGAGAGAGGACGCAGGCATGTAGATGGTTGGTTTTGATTGTTTAATAATATCTGACGTAAATCCAAGGCACACATAGGTTGAGTGGCAGGGTACACAGAATAGCAAGGTGCACATACATAACGGCTAATCGGACTCACTTATCACAACACTCACGAAGGGGTTGCAGGGTACACAGAATAGCGAGGTGCACATACATAACGGCTAATCAGACTTACTTATCACAACTCACGAACCTGGCTCCTGGACTGACTTCAAATGTCAATAAAGCAACTAACAACCAGGTAACTGATAATCAATGCTCGACCAGTGAAACTATTATAATGAACCGCGCCTTCCTCTCGTTCACCCGGACTAATATAGGGTACGAGTTAACCAGCTGACAGTTATTAGGTGATTAGATCAACTCGGTCCCCAATCAGTTCCAGGTGAAAGAGAGGAAGGTGCTACACAGCACGTTCAATACAACCAAACCCACAGTGCATAAGCACTGGCATGTATAAGAGTAACACAAATACAATGAATAAACAGAAACAAACACAATATATATGGATTCCAATCTCTCAGTGTACGTATGTCCATTCCAGCCCTCCCTGGCTGGATGTGACAGATCCTGGCGAAAAACATTATTAAAACAAAATGTAAAATAAAATGTAACGTTACTTACCGGAAAAACTGAACTGCCAACTCCTTTGAGTGTCTTGTCGTACAACCGAACGCTATAGCCATGCCCTAAATGCCCCTTTGCTTTACAGACGATTTTAAAATCAATGAGACCATAATTCAAAAATGAACATCTTTATATACAGTGGGTATAGAAAAGAATCACCCCCCTGTAAAAAATCACATTTTGTTGCCGTGCAGCCTGAAATGAAGACAGACACAGTTTTTGTTTCATTCAGCTGTATGTACAACTCATAATAGCCAATTGAAAGACATAATACCAACCTGTCAGAAAAAATAAATTACAAGTCCTTTTAGACTCGTAGCTGTCTTGTCACAATGTCCTTTTAGACTCGTAGCTGTCTTGTCACAATGGCCAGGACTGGACAGGGCTGTCTTGGCAGCTAACCTGATGGTGGACTGGTTGTTATATGTATTTAGTATTATTAAATGTGTTTGTGTATGTGTTTTGTTTAATGCGCCAACCTCTGGGCGCTGGGAGAGTGGTAGGTAATTGGTTACTCATAGCGCATTAATGGTGCGTAATGAGTAATCAAGATCCCAGTATCCCGGAATGGTCGGCGCGTGTTAGACCCCGTTTACACATAGCTACATGTTATTTTGAAAAACTGAGACATTTCCCTTTGTTTGGGAAAATGTCAAAGTCATTTATCATATGTATCGAATAACATCACATCATCCTATGAGGAGGAATTCTTTTTGACATGGCTCGACACATCTATGCAATGGGCTTACAAGATTACAACAATATAAAGAATTAAAAAAACTATAATAATAATAATAATAATAATACACTATGTACTGAGCAGTGATCCAGAATATGTACAACAGCAGAAGTAATAAATGTTATAAATATGGCATGGAAAATTACTTTTTAGAGGTGCATTTGAATACTGCTACATCAGATGAAGAGTGCATAAAGTGACCAGAGAATAGTAGTGCGTTTTCTAGTCGACTAGTAGTTGTTCATTTAAGCCTTTAGTGCAGTGGTCCTCAAACCCTTCCATGGAGGGCCTAGTGTATGCTGGTTTTTGATCCTTCCCTTCAATTAGAGCATAATTAGGACCTAGACTGCTAGGTGAGGGGAAATCCTAACCAATTAGTGAGCAACTCCATCAGGCTTGTACAAGGTAAAAGCGAAAACCTGCATACACTAGGCCCTCCATGGAAGGGTTTGAGGACCACTGCTTTAGTGGACAAATTGCCCCTTTGTATTAATTTAATTACTTAAATAGGCTATATACAGGATAATGTGCGTTTATGTAATAGCGCACGATCGCACACATAAAGCTTGCCACAAAGAACCAACAAAAGTAATGATTATTTATGTGTAAAAAATAGCAACTAGACATGTAATTGTTTATTAATAAACTGGTGTTTTCTGTGTCCCTGCAAAGATGATGTTGACGATACAGACTCGCCATGAACGCCAGAGAGAAATGCACATTTCATATGGATTACGTAATCAGAGAGTAGCCAATTTCTTTTTGTTTTGAATAGTTCAGTTTTAAAGTAGATATTTCAAGTTTTCTATAATAGATAGCCAGAATTTCTAAAATATTTGAGGTACAATCTCAGTTTCGGGGCCCTCCAGTTCATGTGCAATGCAAGTGATCATGCCGGTGCCTTATTACTGCTATATATTTGCTATTTGTTTATCAAATACAGGCAAATGGGTGATAAAACATTGATCAAAATTAAGATACAATTCATACAAAAAGAAAATCTTTAAAAAGAGTCTTTTTACAAAACAAAACTCAATGAAATGGTCAAAATCATGTCTTACCCATCCCATGTCTCATATCTTTCTCATGCTGCATGCTCACTTTTACAATAGATTAAATAAAATGACATTAGCCTATAGACTCATCTAAAGGATTATTAGGAACACCCGTTCAGGGGTGTGGTCCTGGTCAAGACAATCTCCTGAACTCCAAAGTGAATGTCGGAATGGGAAAGAAAGGTGATTTAAGCAATTTTGAGCGAGGCATGGTTGTTGGTGCCAGATGGGCCGGTCTGAGTATTTCACAATCTGCTCAATTACTGGGATTTTCACGCACAACCATTTCTATGGTTTACAAAGAATGGTGTGAAAAGGGAAAAACATCCAGTATGCGGCAGTCCTGTGGGCGAAAATGCCTTGTTGATGCTAGATGTCAGAGGAGAATGGGCCGACTGCTTCAAGCTGATAGAAGAGCAACTTTGACTGAATGTATGCAGCAAAGCATTTGTGAAGCCACAACACGCACAACCTTGAGGCGGATGGGTTACAACAGCAGAAGACCCCACCGGGGTACCACTCATCTCCACTACAAATAGGAAAAAGAGAGGCTCCAATTTGCAAGAGCTCACCAAAATTGGACAGTTGAAGACTGGGAAAAATGTTGCCTGGTCTGATGAGTCTCAATTTCTGTTGAGACATTCAGATGGTAGAGTCAGAATTTGACGTAAACAGAATGAGAACATGGAATCATCATGCCTTGTTACCACTGTGCAGGATGGTGGTGGTGGTGTAATGGTTTGGGGGATGTTTTCTTGGCACACTTTAGGAACCTTAGTGCCAATTGGGCATTGTTTAAATGCCACGGCCTACCTGAGCATTGTTTCTGACCATGTTCATCCCTTTATGGCCACCATGTACCCATCTTCTGTTGGCTAATTCCAGCAGGATAATGCACCATATCACAAAGCTTGAAACAAATTAGTTTATTGAACATGACAATGAGTTCACTGTACTAAAATGGCCCCCACAGTCACCAGATCTCAACCCAATAGAGCATCTTTGGGATGTGGTGGAATGGGAGCTTCGTGCCCTGGATTTGCATCCCACAAACCTCCATCAACTGCAAGATGCTATCCTATCAATATGGGCCAACATTTCTAAAGAATGCTTTCAGCACCTTGTTGAATCAATGCCACATAGAATAAAGGCAGTTCTGAAGATGAAAGGGGGTCAAACAGTATTAGTATGGTGTTTTTAATAATCCTTTAGGTGAGTGTAATATTTAAACATAAATATGAAACTAAATACACTGCTCAAAAAAATAAAGGGAACACTAAGATAACATATCCTAGATCTGAATGAATGAACTAATCGTATGATATACTTTAGTTTTTACATAGTTGAATGTGCTGACAACAAAATCACACAAAATGTATAAATGGAAATCAAATTTATCAACCCATGGAGGTCTGGATATGGAGTCGCACTCAAAATCAAAGTGGAAAACCACACTATAGGCTGATCCAACGTTGATGTAATGTCCTTAAAACAAGTCAAAATGAGGTTCAGTTGTGTGTGTGGCCTTTACGTGCCCGTATGACCTCCCTACAATGCCTGGGCATGCTCCTGATGAGGTGGTGGATGGTCTCCTGAGGGATGTCCTCCCAGACCTGGACTAAAGCATCCGCCAACTCCTGGAGTCTGTGGTGCAACGTAGAGTTGGTGGATGGAGCGAGACATGATGTCCCAGATGTGCTCAATCGGATTCAGGTCTGGGGAACGGGCGGGCCAGTCCATAGCATCAATGCCTTCCTCTTGCAGAAACTGCTGACACACTCCAGCCACATGAGGTCTAGCATTGTCTTGCATTAGGAGGAACCCAGGGCCAACCGCACCAGCATATGGTCTCACAAGGGGTCTGAGTATCTCATCTCGGTACCTAATGGCAGTCAGGCTACCTCTGGCCAGCACATGGAGGGCTGTGCGGCCCCCCAAAGAAATGCCACCCCACACAATTACTGACCCACCGCCAAACCGGTCATGCTGGAGGATGTTGCAGGCAGCAGAACGTTCTCCACGGCGTCTCCAGACTCTGTCACGTCTGTCACATGTGCTCAGTGTGAACCTGCTGTCATCTGTGAAGAGCACAGTGCACCAGTGGCGGATTTGTCAATCTTGGTATTCTTTGGCAAATGCCAAACGTCCTGCACGGTGTTGGGCTGTAAGCACAAACCCCACCTGTGGACGTCGGGCCCTCATACCACCCTCATGGTGTCTGTTTCTGATTGTTAGAGTGGACACATGCACATTTGTGGCCTGCTGGATGTCATTTTGCAGGGCTCTGGCAGTGCTCCTCCTGCTCCTCCTTTCACAAATGCGGAGGTAGCGGTCCTGCTGCTGGGTTGTTCCCCTCCTACGGCCTCCTCAATGTCTCCTGATGTACTGGCCTGTCTCCTGGTAGCGCCTCCATGCTCTGGACACTACGCTGACAGACACAGCAAACCTTCTTGCCACAGCTCGCATTGATGTGCCATCCTGGATGAGATGCACTACCTGAGCCACTTGCAGAGATGGGAAGTAACGAAGTACAAATACTTAATTACTGTACTTAAGTAGATTTTTCAGATATTTTTACTTTACTATTTTTTTGTGCCGACTTTGTACTTTTACTCCTTACATTTTTAACACGAATATCGGTACTATCTACTCCTTACATTTTACAAAATTGTCTCGTTACTTTAGTTTCAAATAATTTCAGTGAAGTTACCGTTAATATTTCTCTCATCATCAATACCGAATTCAATCTAATTGGATGGAAATATACGTTGCATTTGACGCACCACTACAAGACGACTCGACAGATTCGTTGGCATTCATTCGCGGCAAATCATTGCGACTTGATCGCGGTAACGTTAGCATAGTATAATGTACGATGACATGATTGAAAATGAAGAAAACGGAGATCCCAGAGATTCGACAAGCAGCAAGGCATTCCCAATCATCCTTGGCCTTATCTGAGGGAGATGTTTGA
This sequence comes from Umbra pygmaea, assembly GCA_016801145.1. Lineage (NCBI taxonomy): Eukaryota > Metazoa > Chordata > Actinopteri > Esociformes > Umbridae > Umbra > Umbra pygmaea. The sequence continues at coordinate 7,085 of JACXGM010018838.1, read as the reverse complement.
CATAGTAGTCATGAAGAATGTCTCCTGGTGAATGTGCTGCAAATTTGAGGTATACATTTCAACACTTTGCGGTCTCTTTCTTCCTGCCCATCCCAGACACACAGACACACATTTTTTCACTCACTCACTGTCCTACACGCAATAACATTATGACATGTTCAACATCACAAAAGGTGTGTACCGGTATATTTGTCCTATACAAAAATTACATCATGACACGTTACACTATACACTAAACCCAAGTTCTTTAAGGGGTTCAGGACAAATCCATGCACATCTACAGATTTGAGGGCATACATCACTTGCCATTTTTCTTTTGCTCTATGTCTATTTGCAATTTAATAAATATTTTTTTAATGCAATGCACACTGAATTTGTAATTTCTCCAAATTTTATAGTACTTCAATTGTAAAAATTGTGATCCTGACATTGCATTTATTATTATTAACACTCCATGTTCAAAGATTTACTAGATGTCATTTCTAATACACTGCTGCCATCCCTTAGTTATAAGTCTAAAATATGAGTAACTTGAGCACACACATATTTGAGCACACACACAGGCATGCTGACAGGAATCCCCGGGCCTGGGACACAACTCCACATTTAGGGCCGCTCGGTAAAAGAAATATGACTGTGCCAAAACAAAATTTGGGACCTCCTCAGGACTGGGCCCGGGACAACAATCCCAGTTGCCCCACCCTGTCGTGTCCCTGCACACACATACATGTAGATTCCTTCAAATGTTAAGGGGAAGTGTTTTAATTAATAATCACAATTTCATTAATAACTTGCTACTCAGTCAGAATCTTATTAACCTGGAGTCCCAGTATTTGTCACAACAATCATATGAGGTTTTAGGCCTATAGGCAGACATCTAGTTACAATGTAGGCAATGGCACATAAGATACTTTTTTACATGTCCATGGAAGTTTCTCAGCTTGCACTCTAGTAACATTTGTGTGGTCCAGGTAGCTTTGCATAAAAAATGGTTTTCATTCACAAGGCTACTTTTACTTTTATACTTTAAGTAAATTGCCTAGCCTGTACTTTGTTACTATTACTTGAGTAAGAAGTAAAATCAGTACTTCTACTTTTACCAGAGTATTTTTAACACAAGTATTTGTACTTCTACTTGAGTATGGGAAGTGAGTACTTTTGCCATCTCTGGCCACTTGTGTGGGTTGTAGACTCTGTCTCATTCTATCACTAGAGGGAAAGCACCGCCAGCATTCAAAAGTGACCAAAACATCAGCCAGGAAGCATAGGAACTGAGAAGTGGTCTGTGGTCACCACCTGCAGAACCACTCATTTACTGGGGGTGTCTTGCTAATTGCCTATAATTTCCACCTGTTGTCTGTTCCATTTGCACAACAGCATGTGAAATTGATTGTCAATCAGTGTTGCTTCCTGAGTGGACAGTGTGATTTCACAGAAGTGTGATTGACTTGGAGTTACATTGTGTTGTTGGAAGTGTTCACTTTATTTTTTTTGAGCAGTGTATGTTTTCTTTAATGGCTACAACACGTATACAGTACAGAGAAATTGAATGTCTTGTCGTCAGCCACGACATCACATATTTTCCACTCCAGCCCTCAGCCCCCCCCACATAAAACAGCTTCCAGCATGCCTGTATGTATTTTATAGAAGTCCTGCAGTTCCAATGAACTTTGTATTCAGCAGTACCAACTCAAATATTTCCTGTTCATCCTGTTTAGTAAACATCAAGATCTCTCCTCCCGCATTCTGGTCTCCATTCCTCTCCTCTACCAACGTTACTACACCTGCAAATGTGACATGTCTCCATCTTTCAAATGTATCTCTGATATTTACCTGTGTTTACTATGTCTCTTGTCATGGAACCGTTTAGAAACATGCAGAGTTTTTTTAGGTTGGGTTGAATTTCTCTGTTGATCTTGTTCGTTTGTTTGCTGATTCCATGGCTGTAGCACGCTGGGTTTGCATTCTTACAGGAATGCCTGGCAACTCGGCCATGCTGTCAAAGTGGGCAGTTGACAACAACACACAGGCCAAAACAGAAACTGAAATTCCGTCCCTGAATGGAAATTTCAAAGAACAAAATACTGGAATTATCATTGTTATCAGAAAAGTGGTACTTTTGGATTTAATACAGTAAATATATTATATATTGGTCCTTTAACCCTCCTGGGTCTTGGGGGGCTTAAGTCCACCTTACACAATGTTGACCTACAGGGAAATGCCTTATGGTTTTGGATTCAGAAGACCCATGGCTACAACATGGATGAATGAAATCCAACATCCTGGGTCATTGAATTTTATGTTTTATTAAATATGAATCCCAAGAAATTAAAGAATGTATGTATATTTTGTTGTTTTTTAAGTGTAAAAGCATGTAAAACATGATGAATAAGGCTTTTTATTTGATATTGTCAAGCCCCCAGTGCTCCTGGACCAGTGTGCAATGTTTGGGGGCCATACAAATAAGTCAACATCAAAATGCAGCACTCATTTCTAACTAGATTTCCACATGTTTCTAAAACCCAGCAAAAATCCTAACTCCAAAAATGGTTGTTTTATGCAGGATGATGTCCTACATTATTGTAAATTAGTTATTTTGTCATTTTCACTTTCTTTTTCCTATCTGTGATATTTTTAGTCAAATAGAAAGACTACAGCGTCAATAGACCAAGGAGGATTAAAGAAAACAAATTGTCTTTTTCATTTTAGACAACTTTTCTGAACATGAAATATGCTTGTAATTAAAGATGAGTTCATTCATATTAGGTTACACAATTGCAACTTTGTAAAATAAGTTCAAACTTCATTGTACAAGCTTGTAAAATAGCTATATCTTACAAATATAAATGTACAAACATGCAAAAATAATCTTGCAAGTACAGACGTAAATATAGCTTGCAAAATGTGATTACAGATTTGAAGATCTGACTTGCAACCACAACCTTCATTAGACAACCACAAACCTCAATATACAACCACAAATGTAGACGTGCAAGTCTACAGACTTTTGACATGTGGAGCTATACCCCTTTAAAATCCACTTTTCTCAGGATATAATTTTTTGTCTATTAATTTGAATGTTGCATTCGAAAGCCACTATTTTTATTAGCAATTTCAATAATGTCAAATTTAATTGAATTTACAAGTAACATAAAACACACAAAAAATAAATATAAAAAAATAAATACACTTTAAATTAAAAATACACATTTCTCAATAAAAATTAAATTAACACTAGGGGAAATGAAAGTTCATAAAACTATATTAAAGTTAGTACAGATCGTTAGTTTTGCTTGCCTTTTAATTAAGATAATTTTTTATTGAAATAATATACTGTCTGAGCTCTCCTTTCAGAGCAATAAAGCATGGGTTCTTTCCCATTAATTTGCATCTGTGAATATGATATTTGCCCAAAGTAATAATAAAATTAATTATATACAGTGCCTTGCGAAAGTATTCAGCCCCCTTGAACTTTTCAACCTTTTGCCACATTTCAGGCTTCAAACATAAAGATATGAATCTGTAATTTTTTGTGAAGAATCAACAACAAGTGGGACACAATCATGAAGTGGAACAAAATTTATTGGATTTCAAACTTTTGTAACAAATAAAGAACTGAAAAATTGGCCGTGCAAAATTATAAATAATTATTCAATTATTCATTAAGTTAATACTTTGTAGCGCCACCTTTTTCTGCGATTACAGCTGTAAGTTGCTTGGGGTATGTCTCTATCAGTTTTGCACATCGAGAGACTGAAATTTTTGCCCGTTCCTCCTTGCAAAACAGCTCGAGCTCAGTGAGGTTGGATGGAGAGTGTTTGTGAACAGCGGTTTTCAGTTCTTTCCACAGATTCTCGATTGGATTCAGGTCTGGACTTGGACTTGGCCATTCTAACTCCTGGATATGTTTATTTGTGAACCATTCCATTGTAGGTTTTGCTTTATGTTTTGGAAATTGTCTTGTTGGAAGACAAATCTCCGTCCCAGTCTCAGGTCTTTTGCAGACTCCATCAGGTTTTCTTCCAGAATGGTCCTGTATTTGGCTCCATCTTCCCTGTCCCTGCTGAAGAGAAGCAGGCTCAAACCATGATGCTGCCACCACCATGTTTGACAGTGGGCATGGTGTGTTCAGGGTGATGAGCTGTGTTGCTTTTACGCCAAACATAACGTTTTGCATTGTTGCCAAAAAGTTTCATTTTGGTTTCATCTGACCAGAGCACTTTCGTCCACATGTTTGGTTTGTCTCCCAGGTGGCTTGTGGCAAACTTTAAACAACACTTTTTATGGATATCTTTCAGAAATGGCTTTCTTCTTGCCACTCTTCCATAAAGGCCAGATTTATGCAGTATACGACTGATTATTATTCTATGGACAGACTCGCCCACCTCAGCTGTAGATCTCTGCATTTCATCCAGAGTGATCATGGGCCTCTTGGCTGCATCTCTGATCAGTCTTCTCCTTGTATGAGCTGAAGGTTTAGAGGGATGGCCGGGTCATGGTATATTTGCAGTGGTCTGATACTCCTTCCATTTCAATATTATCACTTGCACAGTGCTTCTTGGGATGTTTAAAGCTTGGGAAATCTTTCTGTATCCATATCCAGCTTTAAACTTCTCCACAACAGTATCTCGGACCTGTCTGGTATGATCCTTGTTCTTCATGATGCTCTCTGTGCTTTCAACGGACCTCTGAGGTTATCACAGAGCAGGTGCATTTATAAGGAGACTTGATTACACACAGGTGGATTCTATTTATCATCATTAGTCATTTAGGTCAACATTGGATCATTCAGAGATCCTCACTGAACTTCTGAAGTGAGTTTGCTGCACTGAAAGTAAAGGGGCTGAATAATTTTGCTCGCCCAATTTGTCAGTTTTTTATTTGTTAAAATATTTTGAAATATCCAAAAAAAAAATCCACTTCATGATTGTGTCCCACTTGTTGTTGCTTCTTCACAAAAAAATTACAGTTTTATATCTTTATGTTTGAAGCCTGAAATGTGGCAAAAGGTCGACATTTTCAAGGGGGCCGAATACTTTTGCAAGGCACTGTATAAACAGATGTTCTTTCTGGAGCTCTCTGTTAGCCCAAACAGTACATTCTTCCAAAACAAACAAAAATCGACCTCAATATTCTCAAAAACAAACTTACAAAGATTTTGCCAAAATACTTTTACAATTGGACAATGCCAGAATAAATGCACAACAGTTTCTTTACATTCATTACGAAAACTACAAATAACATCAATGTTTTTCTTAAATCTTTTCTTAATATAGCTTTTTGCTGGATAACATTTATGGATGAGTTTAAATGAAATTTCCTTCACTTTGTTGGTGATTAAGTATAAATTAGGTAAAAGCCAAACATTCTTCTAAACAATATAATTGACAAAACTATTCCAATAAGAAATAACATAAGGTACTATAGTTATCTCTCTCTGAAAAAAAGTTCTAATAATCTGTTATTATTTCTACCAATATTAGATAAGCAAATTTTGCCTATGGGAGAGTCTGATACAAGATTATGTATACAGGGCAAATGCTGGTGTGCAACCCTTGGTTGAGATTTAAAGAGCATACAAACACCAGAGGGTAGTGCACCAAAGACTTTTGCATAATCCCCAGGTGTGACTGGTATTTTGTATTTAGCAAGAAACTCTTAATAAGTGAAAGGGTGACCCTTCTCATTAAATAATTGATCTACCAGCAAGATAATGTTACAGACCCAATTTTCCATAAAGAGAGATTTGTGTTTATATAAAATGTCCTTGTTATTCCATATAAAATAGTAATGAGTAGAAAAGTTGTGCTTGTAAACAAGAGACCAGGCCAAGAATGCCTGTCGATGATATGCAGAAAATTGTAAGGGAATTTTGTCAATGTCATAGTTACAAACAAGAAGAATGTTTAAGCCACCAAAATTAGACAACACATGGAGAGGTATATTATTCCAAACTGAAGAAGGGTTTCCAAAAAAATTTTTAGCACATTTATCTTAAAAGTATTATTTAAAGTACAAAAATCCAATACGTTTAATCCACCATTATCATAGGAATCCATTAAAACAGTTTTTCTTATATAATGTGTTTTATTTTTCCAGATGAAATTGAATATCAATTATCAAAATCTTCTTTAGTAGCTTGTTATCAAGATTCAGTGCCAAAGCCGCATAAGTCAAATGAGAGAGACCCTCTGCCTTAGTAATCAATACTCTACCTCTCAATGATAGATCTCTTAATAGCCATTGGTTAAATCTTTTGAGTTTTTTCTATAATGGGAGAAAAGTTTGAAAGGGTTCTCTTATGTTGGTCTTTGGTAACTACTCCCAAATATATAACTTCATTTTTAATTGGAATATTGTAAAGAGAAAGGGAAGTGCTTTCCTTAATAGCCATAAGTTCACATTTGTTCATATTCAAATGTAGACCAGATGCCTCTGAAAATTCTTTATTGGTATTAATAGCAACAGGAATTTGAAATTGATTATTTAAAAATAGAGTGGAATCGTCTGCCAGCTGTGTCAATAGTAATTATTAAAAATTAACAAGTAAAGAGATACCTTTCACAGCACTAGCTTGAACATGGTCAGCCAACAATTGAGCAACTAAAAGGAAGAGATAGGGGGAGGTAGGGCATCCCTGCTTTATGCCTCTAGACAACTCGAATCTAGGGAAGGTGCCACCCATCAATTTAATAGAACTATTACCATGCATATATAGAGTTTTAATAGTTGTAGAGAAGTATTTACCAAATCCAAATTTTCTTAAAGAATGCATAATGAACTGATGCTCCACAGTATCTAAGGCTTTGTAAAAATCCAAAAACATAATGAAGCCATTGTCATCAATCAAGTCTGAATAATCTAAAATGTCCAAAACAAGCCTAATTGTAATGTTTCCCAGTTCTCCTTCCCAGAAAACAGCCACTTCCTTTGTTTATGTTGCTCAGAACTACAATTCCCATTCCCCAGTTCTACTTCCTGTGGACTACAGCTTCCCTAGTCAGGTCTCCAAAGAACTACATTTCCCATACCCGGACACAATTAGCCTAATTCCATTCACCTGCTCTCACTCACTCTGTATATAA
>JACXGM010018837.1:0-11412 GCA_016801145.1 Umbra pygmaea | reverse complement strand
CTCCCCCTTCGCTCCCCCTGCCTGTTGGGGTTGCGTCTCCCCCACTGAAGGTGGGTCTGCCTTCTTGCCCTACCCATGGGGCGCACTCCGGACTATGGTTCTCTTGAGGCTGGAGCGACGCCTTGGGGGTGTAATGTCACAATGTCTCACAAATACGGGGTGAGGAGTGTTACATGAGACTAAATACTTAGGGTCTGATTACTGGGACCCTGGCACCATCCTCTGCACATGTTTAGTCATGTCTCCATTACTCATGTTGACTGTCAATGTGTTAATAATACATGGTACTTATTATAAATCATTTTCCAAGGACCCAAAGACACTAACAAAACAAAGAACATATAAAAACAGAAACAATAGCACAGGGAGAAGGAGGCAGGGGCTATGGGAAAGCTAGTTTAAACAGAAAAGGCTTAAGGCGGTGGAGGAAGATGGTAACAGAGTCAGAGTCACGGATGGATTTAGGTAGGGAGTTCCAGAGCCTGGGGGCAACCCTGGAGAAAGCCCTGTCATCAAAGCTCTGTAGCTTGGACCTGGGGATGATGAGGTGGCCTGCTGTACCAGATCAGAGTCAGTGTGTTGGATGATAGGGGAGAAGGTCTGAAAGGTAGGGGGGAGCAAGGAGGTGGAGGGCTTTGAAAGTAAAAAGGAGTATTTTATACTGAATGCACTGGGAGACAGGAAGCCAGTGGCGCTCACGGAGATGGGGGTGATGAGCTGCCTGGACATAGTGTGGGTGAGAAGCCAATTACAGTAATCCAGACAGGAGGAGATGAATGTATGAATCAGAGTTATGGCTGCAGGTGGGGAGAGGGAGGATTTGAGTTTGGCAATGTTAGACAGGTGGAAAAATAAGGATTTGACAGTCTGTTTTTATGTGTTGCTCAAAACAGAGGGAGGGGTCAAGAAGGATGCTTAGGTTTCGAACATAGGGGGAAGGGGACACAACTGTGTTGTCAATGGTGACAGAGAAAGTGCCAGTTTTATTGAGGGTGGATTTAGTGCCTATGAGAAGAATTTCTGTTTTGTCAATGTTGAGCTTGAGGAGGTTTTGGTGCATCCATGATTTTATTGCAGAGAGACGGGTTTCAATGTGGGCCAGAGGTGGGCTGGTGAGAGATTTGGTGCTGAGGTACAGTCGTATGCAAAAGTCTTGGCAACCCTGACAGTTTCCAAGATTTTCATTTATAAGTAATTGGGTGTTAGAATCAGCAATTTAATTATAATTTTAAATTACTTAAGGACACAGTAATATTTCAGTAGTAAAATGAGGTTTATTTGATGAACAGAAAATGTGCAATATGCATCAAAACATAATTAGACAGATTCATAAATTTGGGCATCCAAACAGAAATATCACATTGATATTTAGTTGAGCCTCTTTTAGCAGAAATAACAGCATATAGACGCTTTCTATAGCCTGTAATGAGTGTCTGGATTCTGGATTAAGGTATTTTGGAACATTCTTCCTTGCGAAACATCTCCTGTTCAGTTAGGTTTGATGATTGCTGAGCATGGACAGCCCGCTTCAAATCACCCCACAGATTTTCTGTGATATTCAGGTCTGGGGACTGGTTTGGCCATGACTTGTTCCTCTGCATAAATGCCAGAGTAAATTTTGAGCAGTGTTTGTTTAGTTATCTTGTTGAAATATCCAGCCCCAGCCTAACTTCAAGTTTGTGACTGGTTCCTCTACATTATTCTCAAGTATCTGCTGATATTGAGTGGAATCCATGCAACCCTCAACTTTAACAAGATTCCCAGTACTGGCACTGGCCACACAGCCCCAAAGCATGATGGAACCTCAACCACATTTTACTGTGAGTAGGAAGTGTTTGTCTTGGAATGCTGTGTTCTTTTGGCGCCATGCATAACACCCCTTGTTATGAACAAATAACTAAATCTTTGCCCATACAGTTTTTCCTTGTGCAAAGTGCGCTGAATTGTTGAACAATGCACAGTGACACCATCTGCAGCAAGATGATATTGTAGGTCTTTGGAGGTGGTCTGTGTGTTGTTTTTGACCGTTCTCACCATCCTTTGCCATTGCCTTTCTGATATTTTACTCCTGGCCTTAACAAGAGCTGTGCCTGTGGTCTTCCATTTCCTCACTTTTTTTCTCACAGTGGACACTGACAGCTTAAATCTCTAGTATAGCTTTTTGTAACCTTCCCCTAAATCATAGTGTTGAACAATCTTTGATTTCAGGTCACTTGAGAGTTGTTTTAAGGTTCCCATGTTGCCACTCTTCAGAGGAGAGTCAAAGAGAACAACAACTTGCAATTGGCCATCTTAAATACCTTTTCTCATGAATGGATGCACCTGTCTATGAAGTTCAAGACTAAATGAGCTCACCAAACCAAGTGTGTTTCAGTTAATCAGTGATAGGTAGTTACAGGTATTCAAATCAACAAAATGACAAGGGTGCCCAAATGTATGCATCTGTCTAATTTTGTTTGGATATTTGTACATTTTCTGTTAATCCAATGAATCTCATTTCAGTACTGAAATATTACTATGTCCTTCAGTTATTTGATAGACCAAAATGAAATTGCTGATCCAAACCCACAATTATTTATTAATGAAAATCATGAAAATAGTCATGGGTGCCTAAACATTTGAATACGACTGTAGAACTGAGTGTCGTCAGATTTGTGGTCATGGAGGGAGATGTAGTGTGTGCGATTGATGAGATGTTGAGGGCACCAGCATCAGCCATGACAAGGACATTCACTACTGACCTTCTGAAGAGGCTCATACAGGTCGTTGAGGAGGTGGTTTTGAAGTTGAGAGGCAACAGTCCTCTCCAGGGTTTTTGCAAGGAAGGGGAGGTTAGATATGGCCCGAAAGTTATTAAGGATAATGGAATCTAGTCCGGCCTTCTTTAACATGGGAGTGACAGCAGCAGTTTTGTAGGTAGAGGGGACAGTGCCATGTGTGAGGGAAAGGTTGACAATGCGTGTGATGTAGGGACAGAGTGCAGGCCGGCAGGCTTTAATGAGAGACGCAGGAATTGGATCCGGGGAACAGGAAGTCATTTTTGATGATAGTATGAGTTTGGAGATATAAGCAGAGGCAATGAGGGTGAATGTTTAGAGGTGGGTTGAAAGGACAGCCGGTGAACAGGGTAAGTATTTGGCAGTTGGGGTTGGGGGAAGAGGGAGACTGACAAGACAGCGGTGGTGCCATTGCGAGGCTGAAGTACTTTGTTCACTGTTCAGAACAGGATATGTGACTTGTTAGAGCTATAGATGATGTTGGAGATGTAGGAGGACCTGGCGGCACTTAAGACATCTCTGTATGAGGTGATGTTTATAAGGTTCTGTGTGGATGGTGAGCCCTGATGATCTAGCCAGGCGTTCGAGGCGATAACCCACCTGCTTCAGAGAACGGAGCTCAGGTGTAAACCGGGGTGATGAGGATGTAAATGAAACATGCTTAGCTCTGAGTGGTGCCAGAGTGTTTAGGGAGGTAGTGTCTGGTTAAACTGGTTAGCCAGATCTTCAGGGGTTTTGGGGGCATGTTCCAGGCGAAGTGCACAGCAGATGGCATCAGAGAGGGGGTCAACAGCTTTAATTTTACGGAAAGAGATGAGACGCTTGTCAATGATATGATGTATGTTTGAGGAGAAGTAGATATTGATAATATTGCGATCTGAAAGGGGGAACATAGAAGGAGATGTTGAGGCCAAAATAGCTAAATTGGTCCAGTGTGTGGCCCTTGATGTGGGCGGGGAAATTGACATGCTGGATGATATTAAAACAGTCCAGAACAACAATGAAATCAGAGATAGGTTTTGAGTTTGGTGATTTCACATGTTTGGTGATTGCTAGGTCAGAGACAATTGCATGATTTTTTTTTCTGTGACGATGTACAAGGATAGTTGTTAGGGAGCATGATGATTTAAAAGCAATGTATTAAAATGAGGAGGATGAGAAGAATGACAGTTCAGTTATTTTGTTCATGGATTTATACAAGGCAGCAAGGCCACCACCACGGCCAGTGAGGTGGGGGTGGCACTGGTAACTATCAGATGTGCCAAGTCTCCAGGATTTCCCCAGAGTCTCCCGCATATTAAGACGCTCACATATGGTATACAATATCCCGGACATCGATTTTATTTTATGAATAAAAACCATGTCTAGGATATTGTATATAATTTGCAGGCCTTAGAAAGTCGCGATTACAATTCAGGAGAATTTCAGGAGGCTTTTCACACTTTGCTCTGTCAATAATACATTATAAATCATGGAGGATAACATATTAATAATGTATAATTGATAGAGTGATGGTATGTTGTTTTTCAAGACTATTGAATTATGAATTTAAAAGAAGACTGAATTTTTTAAATCTTGATTGCGCCCTCTCAAAAGCACTGCGACCAGGAAGAATTACGTGATATCGATTTTTCTTCTCATTTGCTGAGATGACAGAAAAGGTAAGTTTGAAACCAAACAACTGACATATCATACAAAATGTAAATGTTATGTACCAAAACAATTGGGCTTCCATTTGGGGGATTTCTTTGTGAAATTACTTTATTTTCTTCACACAAATAGTCGTTATTTCACAAAGTTGCATAAAGCACATTCATCTGCAAAAAGACATCCCATTCATGTAGGACACGCGCTAGCTTGTCCCTTAGTGAAAGAGCTGCCTGATGAGTCACATAATTACTTCACACGATTTAGGAACATCGACAAATTATAGAATATTACCCTTCAAGTTTTTGTCGGTTGTGCCCCAAAAAAATTTGAGTAAAGCATTTCAGTGTTGTACAACATTACATTATAATGCAACAATATGGTGTAACTTGTTAAATGCAGATATGTTAGTCAGTGGTTTGAGCCTGACTATGGGTTTTACGACTTTTCCCGGGACCTCCAACATGAGGGGAAACATCACAAACAAAAAAGCATGCACACACACGTGCCATATTGTCATTAACAATGTTGTTCCAACGCCATTAAAGAGCAGGTTGTCAACCCATCCACCACTCGTGTTTGTTGTAGCTCACATAATCTCATCAAGTCTAAGTGTAGAATTGAGGCTGTTTTGAATTTCGTGAAAATTGTTCCCAAATAAATCTGCAATTGAAAAAAGGCTATACTTAAAAATGCATGTCTCAAATTTGTTCTCCCTATTTTGCTGATCATAACTAAATTGGAGGCAGAGATAGGAGTACCAACTGAGTCAGTCTAGCAGTGAAGGGATAGATTATATAGGCCGATAGATGGAAGGTTTGCGAAGTGATTTCATGCTCCATTGTGAAAGTATTTATTGTCATTTTTAAATACAAATTATTAAATACAGTTTATTTTGATACACATAAAGTTAAGGTATTTGGTATTTTATTTTTAAATACACTTGGACCTTAAAGGAAAGTCAACTACAATGTATCACATTCATGCACTTAAAAAATGATACATATGATGTCCATTTACAGTTGTACTTTACGTCTGCATACCCTGGCAGAAATTTTGTCAATGATTTTCACAATATGACTATTCATTCAAAAAATCTGACTGTTATGTAAGGATATCCAAAGTAAAAAAAGTATATTTAAATTATACTCCAGTATTATACTTCTAGTACACTAATGTGTAACCATAAGTATTAATTCAATATATTTAAGTATAAGTGATCGTATGAAGCGATTAATTATCAAACAGTTGTTTGGTTCTTTTGTAAAACATACTGATAACGGAAATCATCCAAATGGCCCTGATCAAAGATTTACATAACCTTGTACACACAAGGTGACACACACAGGTTAAAATGGCAATTAAAGGTTAATTTAACACACCTGTGGTATTTTAAATTGCAAATGGTCTTTGTGTAGAAATAGTCAATGAGCTTGCTCACAGGTAACTTCAGGAGACATACAGGTGGCTGTGGAAAAAGAGTGTGGTTGTTTCAAGGAGCACAATGCAACAATACTTGAACAAAATGTAGCTGCATGGTCGAGTTGCCAGAAAAAAGCCTTTACGGCAGTGGCTCAGTGGGTCAAGTAGGTTGTCTAGCAACCGGAGGGTTGGTGGTTCGATCCCCAGGTCCTCCTAACCAAGTGTCAAGGTGTCCATGAGCAAGACACCTAACCCCAGCTGCTCCAGATGAGCTGGCTGGTGCCTTGCATGGCTGACACCGCCGTCGGTGTATGAATGTGTGAATGAATTGGTGAGTGTGAGGCAATGTAAAGCTCTTTGGTGGCCATTGTTGGTGAGAAAAATGTGCTATATAAATGCAGTCCATTTACCATCCATTTACTGCACAATTGCCACAAAAAAGCCTGGTTACAAAATGCAGACAAAACCTTGACACACCTCACAGCTTCTGGCACACTGTGATTTGGAGTGACGAGACCAAAATAGAGCTTTATGGTAACAACCATAGGCGCAATATTTGGAGAGGGGTCAACAAGACCTATAATGAAAAGAATACCATCCCCACTGTGAAGCATGGTGGTGGCTCACAGATGTTTTGGAGGTGATTGAGCAAGATAAATGCAGTTTGTTATCAGACAATACTGGAAGAACATTTGCATTCTTCTGCACGAAAGCTGGCATGGGACACACTTGGACATTCCAGCACAACAACGAGGCCAAATTGACCCTCCAGTGGTAACAGCAGAATAAGGTGAAGGTTCTGGAGTAGCCATCACAGGCTACTGACCTTAATATCTTTGAGCAACATTCAGTTCATGCAAGATAACCAAAAACCATTTTGCCAAGACGAATGGGCAGCTATGCCACCTGCAAGAACTTGAGGCTTCATAGAAAACTATCACAAATGACTGCACGCTGTCATTGATGCTGAAGGGGGCAATAACTGTAGAAGAGAAAGGTGGAAAACGTGCATCAAACAAAAAGAGGAACGGTGCTCAACAACTGAGACATAGGCTGAAAAAACTGAGAGTAGGAGCACTCAATACAATCATGTATCTGTGTTCCCTTGTAAGCAGTGTCTTGTAACTGGAGCATGCTCTGTATTACCATCCTAATTGACACAGGTCTCATTAATTAAGATGAAAATATTACAAGGTACCAGCGCTGTCTCTGCTTTACTCTGAAGAAGACGCAGAGGCGTGGAAACGTCAGTTCTTTTAATAATAAATTATTTGAGCTTCACTTGGGACTGATTTCTTATATTGAGTGCTCCTACTCTCTCAGTATTTTGGGGCAATAACTGTATTGAGAACTGAGGGTATGCAGACTTTTGAACAGGGGTAATTTCATTATTTTATTTGTTGCCATGTTTTGTTTTAGGATTGTGCCATTCTGTTATGACCTACAGTTGAATATGAATCCCATGAGAAATAAAAACAAATTGTTTTGTCTGCTCATGTTTTCTTTAAAAATGGTACATCTATTACTGATGTAGTGACATAGACTGTACATGGAACATGATTAATCCAGCTAGTCGTCTGATTGATTCCTTGTCTTCTTCATGATTGTTTTTAAAGTTAAGTTGATGTTGATTGGGGACAGAATGACAATCAAATTGGCATCCACATAATACAAACAGAATTTCAAAGTGGGCAATGATATTGAAAATGTAATAAAACTGCACAGCATCACACCCTTGAGTGTGAAAATAATTTATAACTGGAAAATAATTTAAACGGGCTATTTCCTACCCAACATCAGTACAGCAGATCCCCTTATTACATAAGACACTTTCAAATGTGTCTCTAGAGGTTTATACTATAAAATAGATTAGACTTACAAAACAAACTCAATGCAATTTTATTAAAAGTGAAAGGCAATATAACTACATCATACATTAAGTTGGAAGGTACACAAAATAACTGAAAAAGAACATCATTCAAAAATATAGAAAGACATTACAAATAAAGAGAACTGGATGTGAAAAATGCACAATTATTTTTGTATCAGAACTTGGGTTATCAGAACGTGGTATTTCAGAAATACAACAACTTACACAGCAATGAAGCATCGCAATCAATCAATGAATCAATCAATCCAATCACATTTATCACAAAATGCTTTGACAGGTACCAGGCCTAAATCCCTAAAGAGCAAGCAACAACAAGTGATGCACATTGGCTAGAAAAAACTCCCCAGTATGTGGAACCTAGGAAGAAACCTAGAGAGGGGACAAACACAAGGGGGTAGCCATTCCTCTTTTGGCTGTACAGGGTGGTGAATCAAAATGGCTTATTGTATTAAGGGCTCATCATTTATCAGTGTTCAATTAGTGTCCATAAACAGAGATAGGAATGTGTGGGTTGTGACCACAATCTTTGTGTTGCATCAACAATAGTCTGCGGTCTTGGGCAGGGACAACTGGACAACCTCTGGAGAGGTACAGCTGGAGTCGCCAGGCAGAACACGTGACCACCAACAACAGTAACGTGGGCACCAGCACACCAAGGTGGACACAGGACAGAGAGAGCAAGGAGTCATCAGGCCACATGGTTCTGAAGCATGTTCCAAGGGTTTGGGTCCTCCTAGGATCAACATGACATTAGAAACATTAGAGTGGGCATGCCTTAAGTCTAGTACCTTGATATATAGACCTTCTCTTCTTTATAACTGTAAAAAGCCTAAGCAAGTCCATATAACCTGCCTATTTCACCTGCCTCTTTAACCTCAATACAATTCTCTGTAATCTCTCTTAGTAAGAAATTCCTTTCTACAAAGGGGGCAGTCAGGCTTTAGAGCTGGCTATGAATAGCTGGCTATGGGCTATGCACTATGTATATATCTCAGCATCCTTTCAATAATATTAAACACATTTCTCTTTATGTACAACTACTGCAACTCAGTGAGAAATTAAACATGTGCACATCAGATTCACTGCCCCATGTAACGCCCGCCTCTTGCACACAATTTTTTTACATCCCTGTTATTGCATATTTGTCTTTCGATAAGAAATTAATGTTTCTCAATGGGGGCTGCACCATCCCCCAGAGGGCATTATGGGGACGATCTGGGCCACTGGAAGCAATATTTTGGAAAGGGGTGCATTGAGGTACGCTTGGGAGGTGTTTGTTTTAAGGCGAGTTTAAACCAAAGATTCACAACCATACAAATTGAAAGTTTAAAATACTTGTGTTCTACAACATTAAAACCTGCCAGTTTACACCACTGCGACTGGACAAGACGGTGTATGTATCATAACTCTTCTCTTCAGTGTTTCTGTCAGCTTCTTGTGGCACACCTCCGTGCTGCCTTCGTAAGAACAGGACGTCAAAGTATATATAATCTATAAAATGTCACCCACATGGTGTTTACTGTGTAAACTCTTGAAAATGAATGCTCTCTTTCTTGGTATTATCCGTGGAAGAATTAATTTCTCTTAAAGCATTAATTTCTCTGAGGGATACACTGTTTACACCTTGTTACACATTTACAAGAGTGATAATTCTGCTGTTGGACTTCCTCTGAAAGCAACTTAGTGTCCAGTTAATCCTTTTGCTTTTACCCCTTGATAAGTGCCAGTTTGTTTTCCGTTGGAACAATTCTTAAGAATAATGATTGTTTGGCATTTCTGATTGGCTGTTGTTTAATTAAGATGTGAATGTGAAATTGATAGCTGTTTCTTATTGACTGCTGTTTGTTTCCTTTGGGAAACTAATACATCTTTTGTTTGTCATTCAATCATGTGCTTTTTTGACGATTTTTTATGATTACATAGTAACAACAACAATAATAACAATCTTAACAATTATAACAACAACAATAATAGTAATCATTAATATTCGGGGCAATTAGTCTACATTTTATTTGATGGGGGCGGTAAGGGACCTGGATAATGGATAGGGGGGCGCTGGCCAAAAAAAGGTTGAAAACCACTGTCTTAATTTAATGGTGTCAGTTTGTGTTTCGTGTGTATGCGTTGCATTTTTTATAGGTGTTTTTACTCACGGATATGTTTTGCCCTGCATGGCATCCTTTATGTTGAGGCTTTACTGTTTGCCTGTTTTCAGCCTAATTCAGTTGCCTGTTATTAAAACAGCAACCTGAACAGCTACTACTGTACTGACTCCTGCATTCTCTCCACCACACTCCACGTTACAGGTAGCAAATCTTGTGACAACTTTAGACATATTTAAAGGTTAAAATGTGGATATTACATGATGTGGTGTACAATGATGTAGACTCATTCACTTTTCAAAATCCCTCCCAAAATACCAGAAACTTAACCTGCACACATTTATTATGAAAATCAGTGGATGTCTAGCTGAAGGAGTATACTTGATAAGAAAGCACAACATTGTTTTCCAGTGGATGTCAATTTTAAATGTGAGGAGATTTTATTCCTCCAACTGCTAGAAGTGGCCAATAATAGGGTGACGTTAGCTAGTTGTTTTGGGGAATTTAGCATTGTATTCAATGGTGTTGTTATATAATCATGGAAGCTGAAAATGCCTGTTCTTCCATGTCTTCTATATACTTTCCAGACACCACCTATTGAGCATGTTTGGGATGCTCTGTGGCACAGTGTTCTACACTGTAATCAGTCATCACAGTTTATTATGATTTAGTTTCCTTTATTTGAACTGCAAGTCACTGCCCAACAATAGATTAGTTCAACCAACTAACAGCTCTTTAAGATCACACATACCATATTCCACAAGACATGCTATCAGAGAGTTCCTTTTATTCAAAAATAAAATGCATAGCAATGCACATTGTTACATATGTGGAGGGATGAATGCATGGAAAATCCTACCTCACTTAAGCAAACCGCAAAAGAAGCTTTGAAAACTGTGTTAAAAAACACAGCAACACACAACACATCGCCTCTCTCTCATCTAACCTACATTTTCATTTTTTAGTAGATGTGACTGGTAGATGCAACAGGATGTGATTTCAAGTTAGTAGAACATTCATGTGGACTGACTCATTTATATCAGCAGAACAGATGTGAATGTTTTAGCCATAGAAATAGAATGGATTGAAATGCCATTCCAATTCAAATCAATGTAGCAGAATGGGGCAGCCATTTTTATGTGTACCATTCCATTGCAAAGATCTAGCGGCCTACTTCCGCATTAAACTGATTTGCGTGTTGTCACCGTGACAGCTAATAACAATCACCATTTTGTTGTGTACTAATCAAATGACCACGCCAAGCAGTTCAATGGCCTATCTATTCATTCTATTTATGGTTTTAACTCAGTCATTATTTCACAAATACTGACTGAATTAAATAAATAAATAATAAATAAATATATGAATATATGCGTCAATAAAAATATTTATACATAAAAATATACATAAAAATATACAAATATAAAATTATACATTTATTAATCAATATTATTTCCCTATTTATTTATTTCTGTGATCATTTATTTCTGTATTTATTTATTTTTATATTCATTTATTCCCATATTCTTTTATTTCTGTATTTATTTATTTCCGTATATATTTATTTCCGTAT
>JACXGM010018836.1:0-11288 GCA_016801145.1 Umbra pygmaea | reverse complement strand
TGCTTATGTCTGCTATGTGACAGTCACCATGGTGACATCGAACACTACTTGGACACCTGCAATGCACCCTGGGAAGCAGAGCCCACCTGCATCTGTACCCTGCTTGTATAGACGTACAGAGGAGTCTCTCATCCTGGATTAAAAGACCTTACTGTTTTCTTTCTTTCTGTTTTCTTTCTTTCTTGTTTCTTTCTCTCGTTCTTTCTAACATCTTCTCCTGCTTAAAGCACATTCATGGCAGATGGCTGGACAACATAATTCATTGTGTGACATACCGTCAACAGTACATTGTAGCAGTAGTCACCATTGAGAGAGACAGAAAAACAGGCCGTTTAGACAGCAGTATACAGATCCATCTTTGTTAATGAATGTGTCCAAAAAACATTTCTTATTACTGACTAACATACTGTTTAGACTGTTTAGAATGAAATGCAGCATGCAATTATATCAACATATTACACTTCTTTATACACAGAACATGTCTTCTAGTTTCTTGTACAGTACATTTTTCATTCCATAGACTAGCCAATCAGCCACAGCGTCTGCTTGGGTAAAAGAAAAACAATGATTTTTATTCAATAACACATTTTTCAGTACAATTTCTCTACATTAAAGTGTTTTAAGCTAGTCATAAAATGGTAAATTACATTGGACTATGGGACACAATTATGTGATAATAAAAACTTATTTGCCCTGTAGGCTAGTCCTATTATGTTAATACAAACCTAAATAGCACACAACAAATTCTGAAAGTTGTCTGACATCGGTATATATGGTGGAAACATCATCAAGTACATATATGTCAAAATATACAAGCATATGCCGTTTTTATAGATGTGAGATATATTTCCACATTTGACATCCATATCTGAATTTACAGTGGGGCAAAAAAGTACCTCAAACAGTCACACTCCAAACTCCACTATGGCCAAGACCAAAGAGCTGTCAAAGAACAGCAGAAACAAAATTGTAGACATTTTGTAGACACCAGGCTGGGAAGACTGAATCTGCAATAAGTAAGCAGTTTGGTGTGATGAAATCAACTGGTGGAGCAATTATAAGAAAATGGAAGACATACAAAACCACTGATAAGCTCCCTCGATCTGGGGCTCCACGCAAGACCTCACCCCGTGGGGTCAAAATGATCACAAGAACGGTGAGCAAAAATCCCAGAACCACATGGGGGGACCTAGTGAATGACCTGCACAGAGCTGGGACCAAAGTAACAAAGGCTACCATCAGTAACACACTACGCCGCCAGGGACTCAAATCCTGCAGTGCCAAACGTGTCCCCCTGCTTAAGCCAGTACATGTCCAGACCCGTCTGAGTTTTGCTAGAGAGCATTTGGATGATCCAGAAGAGGATTGGGAGAATGTCATATGGTCAGATGAAACCAAAATGGAACGTTTCAACTCGTCGTGTTTGGAGGAGAAAGAATGCCAAGTTGCATCCAAAGAACACCATACCTCCTGTGAAGCATCATGCTTTGGGGCTGTTTTTCTGCAAAGAGACCAGGATGACTGATCCGTGTAATGGAAAGAATGAATGGGGCCATGTATCATGAGATTTTGAGTGAAAACCTTCTTCTATCAGCAAGGGCATTGAAGATGAAACGTGGCTCGGTCTTTCAGCATGACAATGATCCCAACCCCTTAGAATATCTTTGGAGAGAGTTGAAAATCTGTGTTACCCAGCGAAAGCCCCAAAACATCAATGCTCTAGAGGAGATCTGCATGGAGGAATGGGCCAAAATACCAGCAACAGTGTGTGAAAACCTTGTGAAGACTTACAGAAAACGTTTGACCTCTGTCATTGCCAACAAAGGGTATATAACAAGTATTTAGATTAACTTTTGTTATTGACCAAATACTTATTTTCCACCATAATTTACCAATAAATTCATAAATTATAGGCCTCTGTCATCTTTTTAAGTGGGAGAATTGCACAATTGGTGGCTGACTAACTACTTTTTTGCCCCACTGTACCTGTGTTTTACAGTGTAAATAAGTAATGTATAATGTCTGTCGATGTATTAATAATAAATAATATAGATAATACTACTATGAATACTACTATGATTATTCTTTCTTTATGTCAGTTAATGATAATGTGGCGTCAGATGGCTCAGCGGTTAGGGAGTTGTTTAGGGAGTCGGACTAGTCGGAAGGTTGCTGGTTCGATTCCCGGCTGTGCCAAATGTTGTTGTGTCCTTAGGTTAGGCACTGAGGGAGCAGGTTCTGAGGTTGAACTATCTCTTCCTGCTTCTCTGCACATGAAAGCTGGAGACCCCTCGCTGCTGATCAAAAAAAAGTTTTGTTCTCTTAGGAGAACCCTTTTATGGTTCCTAAAAAATACTTTTTTTGTGTAATTTGGATCCCTTCCATTAAGAATCGCCAGTGGAAAAGTTTCTATATCCAAATGTATGGTTCTATATGTACCGGTAACCACAAAGTGTTTTCACTGGAACCAAAAAGGCTACTTCTTAGAAACATAAAAAGGCGTCCTCTATGGGGACAAACAAAGAGCCCTTTTTGGATTTGTTGTTTAAGGGTGTACGTACAACAGACTGAGAACCCCCAGTCCGCTTAAAGACACAGTGGTAAGAGGTTTACTGTACCTCCATGTCATCATTACAAAGTGATACAGACTTACCACAATACTTTGAGTATCTTGATCGTTTGCACTGCTGCAGCATACACAAAATATACCCACAGCAGATTCAACAAACAAGCTTTAATATGCTACCATAGCCTGTTACCCAATCGGTCACTACTGATTATATGTTACCATAACTACTCTGTAACCGTACAATTTATGTATCCACAACCAATATGTAACCCTAGACAATAACTAAATTTAGACAACATGTAACCATAGACAATGTGTAACCATAGACAATTTTTACAAATATCTTACCATAGCTGATACATAACTATTACCACAGCCAATCTATTTAGCAATTAGCTGGTGTCTTCCGCAGAGGGAGTTGGGGGAGGTGAGGAGAGGCTGTAAGGTAGGAAAACAGCCGGGTTAGACCTGGAAACCGTACAGGATAGAGACGCCTAATTTCCCCCAGGAGGCCCATGTGGGTAGCCTCCCCGCTACCTCCCCCCAACCCTCTGGCACTCCCTCTAAGTCCCACCGCCCCTCGTGGGACAGGGAAGATGTAGCTAGAGGCTCCGCAAATAAATGTTGACTTGTGTGTTCCGTCGTTAAAGTCTAATGCCTCCCGATTACCCGGTGTCATTAGCTGCAGCCGTGAGTCAGCAAAGGAGTTAATTTACTAGAAGAAAATCAGAGACTGACATTTATGACCAATTAGGACCTGGGTGAGAAGCAAGTGTGTGTGTGATTATTAGGTTAAGGGGTTGATAGGCCACAGGTCGTAGTGTTTGTTATGACTTCATTGTTTAACCCTTGATGCACACCTGCCCTGGTATCAGTACCATGTGATTTTCCTCATCACCTCAATCACAAAGCCAGGACAGACTGCTGGCTAAGGGACGTTAAGAAAACAGAAAATAACTTTCTATTTTGTAAAGAAATATGTTGACAACAACTTATATAAAAAATTTAACTGATCAGGGCCCAGCTCTAAGAATCTGGAAAACGTTAAACATCAACACATTCCAAGAAGGCGAAACAGAGCAGCCCTGACTTAATGCTGCCTGCATCATCTGTCCGCGGCAGAACGGTCGCTTCCCTTAGGAACAGCTGCTATGAGGCAATGATGTCCAGCAATACATGTCAGTCAGCCCCCACCAAACAGGCCACAATGGACAGTTTGTGCACTGCAGTGGATGCCATCACTCTGTTGGCAGGTTTGCTGTTGTTGATGTTGTTGTTCTTGTTGTTCAGCAGGCTATGGGTTCCATCCTTTACACAGAAGGACGCTAGGGTCTTAACCCTCCCTGATCAGGCGGTAAAACAAAAAGGGACACCTGCTGGGATGCCTGTGCAACATATGTGACTGCTAGTAACGCTTCCAGATATTAGATAGAATAACTGGGCAGTTTACAGATTACACCACTATGCACTTGACAAAGATCTGAGCCGTCAGTATTAGACCCGCACATTAAAGCAGGTAAATGCCAGCCAAATCCTATTCATAGATTTTCTCAGTTCGTCTCGATCACAGTGTGACTTTATAACCTGTTAATCTATTTACTGTTTCACACCCTTAAATCACCAGCCACCCGGGCTATTGCAACAAAGTTGCTAAACCCCCCTTTATCACACCTATTCCCTTGAGCATTGCTCGTCCTCATTAGCTGCTTACTCTCCATGTTTGTTAATTGTGCCCTGGTTTTCTCACCACCTGTCCCCCCTCCCCCCCAATCCGGCACCCCTCCCTTTATCTCTCTATCCCCTCCCCTATCCCACTCTTTTCTTCCCTCCCCCCTAGCATCTATCCGTCCCTCTATCTATCTTTACACCCCTCTGTGGTGCTCGTCTGTGCTCTCTAACAGTCCCTAATTGTCATCATAAGGCTGCAGTCCCTGTCACCGCTGGAGAACAGGCAGTGGACCGACAGGGTACAGGCTTGTCTCCCTGGCCCCTAGAGTCCCCCGGCCTCTGCCCTTGGGACTCCGAGGCTGAGACCGTAGGGAGGAAACCTGTGCGGCTAGTGTAGCTAACGAAGTTGCGCTGGGAATTACACCTGATTGGGGGAGAGACACAGGGCAGAGTGAGAAATAAAATAGTGCATCTAGCTAACAACAGCACATTGGGAATTGGGGCTAACTAGGATGTCTGGTTTGTTTTGGTACTGTGCCTGTCACGACTGGGGTTTTTCAGCAAACAGGGAAGAGACTCCCAGTTTTGCACTGACACTTTGGGGCAACCATCGTTACATTACGAATAGCAAACAGTCTGCCTAGGATGGGATAGGAAAAGCAAATGAGTCACGGTTGGTTTAAATAATATTTAGATTAATGCAACAAGGAGAGTAACTCACACATAACATGTGTAATTCACACATTCCAAAATCTTATTTTAGAATTACAAATCAAATTAAGAGTTTTTTTGGATCCAAATGTGTCCAAGGTCCCTTTAACTTCTGACATTGAAGAGTCAAAACATCTCCTTCTTCAAACACATATCCTGCCCAAAAAAGTTGAAATAGGTTCTAGAATTTGCAACATAGACAGCAAAACGTATAACCATGATAGCAATGGCTTTTGTATGGTGAATGGCAAAATATTTATACAGTTATATAGTATACTTTGATAGATTTGGAAGGAAAACATTTGTAAAGATGCTTCAGTCTTTAAGGTTATATACAAATTGTAAAATGCCTATTAGAATAACAAAGATAATTATTCAGATCAGTAACATTTTCTTCTGGAGGTCTTCAAATAAACACATTTATGATCCGCATCTAACCCTTACAAGGTGGAAAACAGAAAGAGAAGTCTAATAGAAATCATATAGGACTGGTTCATATACATATCCTATATACAAAAAAAAGTTTAACTCGTTTAACTCGTTTGACATATATTAATTTGCTCGTACATCTGTGACAACTGAAGTACATGTAGCAAACCAATCTACACTCATAAAATAAATCTATAAAGGGTTCTTCATTTGTCCACAAAGGAAAAACATTTTTGGTTCCACATACTAGAACCATACATTTGCAATCAGAACCTTTTCCCGTGAGGATGCTTAATGGTTCCCAAAAGGGTTTAATATGTCACCAAAAAAGATTTTTCTATGAAACATAAAAATTGAAAATTGAACACAAATGAAGAATCCTTCTTTCTAGAGTGTAGGCAGTGTGGGAAACAATTGCATACAGATAATAGTGTAATTTGATTGAAACATTTTCAAAAGTACTTACCAATGCCAACATTATCTAGTTTAAATTCGGAAAATTCTCCTCAATATTACTACTCTAACGTTATGTAATATTAGATTGCTAACATTAAAGTAAGCCTTAAAACAATTGAAGTAGATAGAAAGATTTCCTACATTTAATTTGCCTTTTTATTTCAGAAATGTTGTTGTGTTTCCAAATTCTGCACATTGAGAAGCCATTAAATAGAATGCTTAGTCTAAAAATAAATGTTCAAAACTACTTTTTGAGGAAATAAGTTACCCATGAGTAAGGAAACAGATTCTAGAAAGTCACTTTTGTGTGTTTTATGTGGTTGTGCTTTCTGTGTTGTTTATATGGATGTGTATTGTGTGTTGGTGTTTGTTGTTTGTGGTTGCTATTGTTTGTCTTTGGAATATGTATTGTGCTTCAGTGTGGTTGTACGTGGTTGGTGTGTGTTATGGATGTGTATTGTGCTTTGGTGTTGTTGTTGTGTGTGTGTGTTGTGGGTGTGTATTGTGTGTTGTTGTGTGTGTTGTGGGTGTGTATTGTGTTGTGGTTGTGTATTGTGCTTTAGTGTGATTGTACGTGTTTGTTGTGTGTTGTGTATTGTGTGTTGACGTTGTTGTACGTGTGTTGTGGATGTGTATTGCGCGTTGGTGTTGCTTTTGTGTGTTTTGTGGGTGTGTATTGTGTATTGCGGGTGTGTATTGTAAGTTGGTGTTGTTGTACGTGGTTGTCGTGTGGGTTGTGGATGTGCAGTCTGATGGTGGGCACCAGTTTAGGGCATGTGTCCTCTCAGCGTGCTGCCGAAGCGGGCCCAGCGCCGGCCAGCTGGAAACCCAATCTGTCGCGGGGGTCCGCGGCACAGCATTGAGAGTGGAGCTGCACCCACGGCACTCGACCACTTGCCCCTCTGCCCCTCTGGCCGGGACGTGCCGCTTGGCAGGACGCAGCCGGGGTCTGACAGCCCGACACAGCACACGCAGCAGGGGGCCAGGACGGGGAGGGGAGGACCAGGTCTGGAGGTGGCGGTTACAACGGCAGCCGGACTGACAGCCAGGCAGGCATGCAGCAACTCCCTGGGCCCGGCACACTGCCAACACACACCCCGGCTGGGAGAGCAATAGAAACACGGGGAGAAAGAGAGAGAGATAACAGAAGAAGACAGGGAGCAAGAGAGTGCAAGCCAGCACATAGAGTAGTGGGTCAGCACACAGATAGAGAAGTGTTCCAGCACAGATTAGTGGGTCAGCACACAGATAGAGACGTGAGCCAGCACAACGATAGAGAAGTGAGCCAGCACACAAATAGAGAAGTGTTCCAGCACAGATTAATGGGTCAGCACACAGACAGAGAAGTGAGCCAGCACAAAAATAGAAACGTGTTCCAGCACAGATTAGTAGGTCAGCACACAGACAGAGAAGTGAGCCAGCACACAAATAGAGAAGTGTTCCAGTACAGATTAGTGGGTCAGCACACAGATAGAGAAGTGAGCCAGCACACAAATAGAGAAGTTTTCCAGCACAGATTAGTGGGTCAGCACACAGACAGAGCAGTGAGCCAGCACACAAATAGAGATGTGTGCTAGGACATAGAATAATGGGTCAGCACACAGACAGAGAAGTGAGCCAGCACACAAATAGAGAAGTGTGCCAGGACATAGAATAGTGGGTAAGCACACAGATAGAGATGTGAGCCAGGACATAGAATAGTGAACCAGCACACAGATAGAGAAGTTAGCCAGCACATAGATAGAGAAGTGAGCCAGCACACAGATAGAGAAGTGAGCCAGCACATAGAATATTAAAAAGTCTGTAATTTGTTTAGTATGTGTGTGTGTGTTGATTGTACAGTATGTGTATGTGTGTGTGCACAGCAAATTCTCCAGTCATAAATTAAAACTGCTCCTGTATAAACACTGCTTCAATGTTAAATAATTTGACTCTTAAGAGTGTTAAATGTGCATCAACGTAAACACTATTATAATTGATTTCCCAGAGTGCCTTGCTTTTCATGTGAAGTTTATTAGTATCCCATAAAAGTATTTGTTAGTGACAGAAATTGTTTTTTGCATAAATTATTTTTTTGTCATATGGGGCCCTATTTTAACGATCTGAAACAAAAGTATCAAACGCGAAATGCAAGTGACTTTGTGGGCGGATCTTTGGCGCTGTTGCTATTATACTGGCGGGATAAATGACTCTTGCACCTGACGCAAATCTAAAATGGGTAGGTCTGAAGTAGCTACATTATTCAAAGGTGTGGTTTGGGCGTAATGTGCAATAAACCAATCAGATTTCCCTTTAAGAGCAGGCGTGCTTGTTTCATGGCTGATTGCTATTATAACGGCGGATTGCTATTGATTTTTCTTTTTTACAAAATGTACAGTAAATATCACATAATCACAAATAAAGAAATGTCACAAAGACATACTTCCGATGTTTTGGGCTCACTCTCACTGAATCCGGAGGTTATGAATGCATGATTCCCCTTGAAGATGGCAGGAATGTCAGAGTGTGCCAGCATAAATGAGTCATGGCTTGAGCCAGGGTAATTTGCAAAGACATGGGTGATTGTACTATTATCATCACAAATGACTTGTATGCGGATTGAATGGGTTCCCTTGCAGTTGATGTATATCAGTGCAAATACTTCTGCCTGAATAATTTGGGTAAATGTGTACACATATTTATGCCTATTTTTCACATCTTAATGGACAACGCAATGATTTCCCTCGTGTGGTAATATTTTTCCTTGTAATTATGTATGGTTTGCAAAAATGGGAACTGCTCTGTCTGTATAGATGAGAGAAGCAAAGTGTACCGCCCCAGGGATTGCAAGTTCATTCCCTAATTTACAGACGTGCGTCTGTGGAGGGAAAAGTCCACTTTGTTTTGGGTGCAAAATAGGAATGATACATGTGTTGGTGTAAAAAGTAAATTGCGCTGGGTGCAAGATAGGGCCCCTGGACTTTTTCAAATCAGATGTTCAGTAATATGATTTGTTTTTTACTTTATACAGGGACTGAATGCCATTCAAAATTATTTACATTTCTATAGCAAGTTAATTTTCACAATAGTGTTCTTTCCTCTTGGTTGCATGTACATATCTTGATTTATTATTTAATGCCATTCTACTGTCCAAAACCTTTGCTTATTGAATGTATTGTTCCAGCTGACATGGTTTAGCGAGTCTTATAACAAAGCTATTCTCTTCATTACAGGCATTTTAAGTGCTTGAATGGTGAAGAGCTCTGGTAAGATGCTGTTGTCAAACTAGTGTCATTAATACTGTTTATGTATTTATGTGGTTGTTTAAGTATTTATGTGGTATGAGTCATTATTACTGTTTATGTGTTTATGTGGTTGAATAGAACAGTACATTTCCAGTGCATAATGAGGTTATATGACTTTTGTTGTTAAGTATTTGGCAGTATGTTTTTTATCAATGTTAATTTAAAGAACTTCATTTTGACTAACCGATGTTTGTGATATAATTTAAGGATGATGTCTCTTTCACTAAGAATTAAATTCATGGGTGTTAACTGTAAAATCAAAAAGAAAAGACAACAGACACTGGGAAAATTTGATTGGAGGTACAGCATTCTGTAGGTGTGACTTCCATAGGTCTTTTGGTCACCATAAACTGCTTTACCAGTTTAGGTATATTATGGTAGTGAAGTAATATATACCCTGTTCCAATTAGAAAAACAGACACCTTAAAATAATACAGAATATAGTGAAATGTGCATAAAATTACACTTTTAATCATAACACTTTCTTACAATTCAAGCAATAATGGGGAATTACCCAATATTTTTCAGTCCTTGCACTCAACATTTAAAATTTGAATGTGAGGACGGATCAAATGTACATCACAAATTACCTGAAACCTATAAACTAACCCAAACATTTCCAGGTGTAATAATAATCCAGCAATAGATTCATTAAAAAATGATTGTTGCATTGACTGTATTTCAGTTTATAAGACAAAGAAGTCAGTCAGTCAAGGACCACAAACACAGATTAACACAAAAGCTTATATACAACTAACACAGAGCAGCTTCAGAGCAAGATGGGAAATATGATATAGAATGCTGTGGTTCAAATTGATATGCAGACAACTCAGCTACTTGTATTGAATTATGCTGTAACAATTTGGTATTTGGTTGAATAACTGTTTCTTTTAAAATAACATTTAAATTAGCTCTACTCTACTCCATAGGGCCTGAATTTGAGGAATTCAACAGCTATATTTCTGTCACTAACAAGTACATTCATGGGTGACAATTCATATGAAAAGCAAGACATTCTGGGAAATCATAATAGTGTTTATGACGATGCACATTTAACACTAAGTATTGAATCAATGCACCAGTATTTATTTGTGAACATGTTTAACACCCAGGGTATTAATTTATTACTGGACCATTATATATATAGGAACATGTTTAACACCCAGGATGTTAATTTATCACTGGACCAGTATTTATTTGCGAAAATGTTTAACACCCAGGGTGTTAATTTATTACTGGACCAGTATTTATATAGGAACAAGTTTAACATCCAGGGTGCTAATTTATTAGCCTGGAAAAATCCAGACCCAAATCCTGAACGATTAAGGGTCTGGGTTCGAGTAATGTAAATGACTCATCTCGAGGGGCGGCACCAAGCGTGCATTTGAAAATCTCACTGTACGCAATTGGATAACACTACGACCAACCACCAGTGGGTTTTCACTAACCCTATGGCGGAGCTAACTGGTAGATAAAACTCTTGCCGTATCAGGTCGCAAAACCGCAAAAACTTCCTTTTATAAAAAAGGAACGATTCGAGCCCCGTCTTTTGTTCCGCTTTTAGACAAAAAGTCTAACTCGTTCATTGTAGTGGCCCAAGTCGTTTTAAACAACTGCTGTTAATCCATAGCAATCTTACAATGTTTACTAATGACTTCGAGGTCGCAGAGCTGTCGTGTCGTCATCTGTTTAACACACCTCTGGCACGCCTATATCAGATACACTGATGTGATTGGTGCAGCTCGGATACAAGGGCATAGTTAATGAGCAGAATTACTCGGTGCCAGAGTAACTTGCTGAGCAAATTCAAATTGTGCTCTCGCGAGAACTCTGGATTTCCAGGGTACTAATTTATCACTGGACCAGTTTTTATATAGGAACATGTTTAACACCCAGGTTGTTAATTTATCACTGGACCAGTATTTATTTGGGAACATGTTTAACACCCAGGGTGTTAATTTCTCACTGGACCAGTATTTATATGGGAACATGTTTAACACCTAGGGTGTTAATTTATCACTGGATAATTAGTTGTGTGTATTTTATATGTTCAGTATGTCATGTATGTTTTATGTTATGTTTTATGAATGTAATGTATGTTTTGTATATTCAGCATGTGTGTGTTTAGTATGTGTGTAGTGTTTGTGTTCAGCATGTGTGTGTTTTGTGTT
>JACXGM010018835.1:0-18560 GCA_016801145.1 Umbra pygmaea | reverse complement strand
TCTCTCTCTGTGTTCTGAGGGTGAATAGTGTTTGTGTGTCTCTCTCTGTGTTCTGAGGGTGAATAGTGTTTGTGTGTCTCTCTCTGTGTTCTGAGGGTGAATAGTGTGTGTGTGTGTGTCTCTCTCTCTCTGTGTTCTGAGGGTGAATAGTGTTTGTGTGTCTCTCTCTGTGTTCTGAGGGTGAATAGTGTTTGTGTGTCTCTCTCTGTGTTCTTAAGGTAAATAGTGTGTGTCTCCAATCTTAGGTGCCAAACGGTCAAAGGAATTATCAAATCCATCTTAAAAGCACTGGTGGGCCCATTGATGTTCTGCTGATCAACAAGGACTCTGTGATCTCTGCCCCCATTGTCCTGCCTGTACCGCCCCCTGAAGATATGCTGCAGAAGGCCAAGTTAGCGGCAGCCTCTGCAGACAGAACCACTGCATCTAACACGCCCACTCACGCGTCGGTCAAGACCCCCCAGTGTCAGGACGCCAGCAAGACTAAAGCAAACGCACAAGGTAAAACAGCAGATGCACATGGTGATGAATATTGATTGACCAACACAATATTATTACTGCCTCATGTATTCCTATCACTACCGTATATAGCACAGGTGTCAAACCAGTTCCATGGAGGGCCTAGTGTATGCTGGTTTTTGGTCTTTCCCTTCAGATAGTCTTTAATCAGTGGCCAATTAAAACCCAGACTACAAGGGAGATCCTAACCCATTAGTAACATAATCAGTTACTCGGGTACAAAATTCTGCATATACAGTACTAGGCCAGGGCTGCCCAATCCTGTTCCTGAAGATCTACTGTCCTGTACAGTTAGGACTCCTAACACCAAACCCAGTTGTGACTGACCTTATTTAGCTTTTTAATCTGTATATGCTTCCTCTGGGAGATATTATTAGGAACCATAACTTCTCGTTTCATTTTTATGCCAATGATACACACCTTTATCTGCCTTTGAAACCCAATGATTCTGTTCAACCTCTTAGACGATATATGCGGATATAAAAAAGTGGCTTTTGAGTAATTTTCTCCAACTGAATGATGAACAGTCTGAAGTGATTATGTTTGGTCCTGCTGGTTCTAGAGACAGTCTTGCTAACAGGATTAGCCATTTTTCCCCAATGTCAGTTCTCACGTAAAGGATCTTGGTTGGGTTTACTCGGACCTTGGGTTAGTTAAGCAGATTAACTCAGTGGTAAAAAACTGTTAAGAAATCAGTCCTAACTGATAAAAGTTTAAATCTGCGTTGTCTTTTAAAGACCTTGAAACTGTTATTCATGCTTTTATCACCTCACGTTTGGATTATTGTAATTGCCTTTAATGTGGTCTTCCCCAGTCCTCTCTCTCCCGTCTTCAGATGGTGCAGAATGCTGCTGCCATACCTTTAACATCCACTAGGAAGTTTGATCACATTTATCCAGTCTTGGCCTCTTTGCACTTGTTTCCTGTCCAGTATCGAATACATTCTAGTATGTTATTGTTTGTTTTTAAAGCTGTTAATGAACAGGCCCCTTTGTATATCTCAGACCTCATACAACTACACACACCCATTAGGTCACTGAGGTCTGCAGACAAACTACTTTTATACACCCCCCGGTCACGCTGCATACATTCAGGTGGTAGAGCCTTCTCAGTTGCCGCTCCTAGGCTGTGGAATCAGCTTCCTCTTGCCATTAGGCAGGCTCCTTCATTGACTGTTTTTATATCCAATCTTAAAATGCACTTATATGCATTAGTGTTTCCCACTACCTCTTGAGATATTTAATTTATTTTATAGATTGTTATTAACTGTTGGTATTTTGTTTTAACCATGTATTTTATGGTGTAAATTCTATGGTTTTATTCAGAACCTCAGTCAGTCGCTGTGTTAGTGTGCATTATTAATAAACTTACTGACTCACTAAATAAAGCAGGACTATTGGAGCCCAGTTAGATGTGTGCTGTAAGTGGATGGCTATTCACTAATTCAAGAGGCTTATGGAATAAAAAATTGCCTATTAAAAGCAATGTGAAGTTAGGTTTTTGTTAATTCTATTGGGAATACAGTAAGGAAAATGTAAATGTTTGGAAGCCCTGCTCTTAATTAAAGAAGCAACATTGATTAAGCACATATTATAACTGCAATGTATGAAGTATTGCTTAAGTACATTTTTTTAAAGTTTAAAAAAAAAACTATGTTCAATAACCGGAGACTAACATTCTGTTCAAATAATAGAGTAATTTCCAATGGCCATCACTTATCACTTTAGCACTTACATGACCTCTCTCCTTATCAGATGCCTCCAGCTCAGAAGTACCTGGTCAGAAAAAAACATCATTAGAAACTCAGTCCCTCCAATCGTCTGCTTCATTGGACAACACCTCAACCATTTGTGAACCAATCAAATCAGATTCACCTGACAGTATGTTCTTTAACTTTTTTATTTTTCTAAAGGTACTATCTGTAGAATTCCAGCTGAAGCAACATAACTCATTTTCTTTTTCTAGCTGACCAGCTTACAACCGCTGTAAAAACCTCATTACTTTATATTTAACAAACTCCAAAAAACAATTTATATCAATTTATGACTCCCTGCAGTATGCATTGCTTTGTAACACAACTCCTGGCCCATGTCCATTGATAAATACTGTGAAATCCCAACAATGTTTTTATTGAAATTATTTTTAAAATGGCAAAATATGCACTGCATAGTGTGGGAAATAATTGTCCCATCTAAACTGCTTTTTAAATTTTTTTTCATATCATGAAATTAAAGTAATACAGCTTTTGGAAACTGGTTATTGAAAGCGGACAAGGTTATGTTTTCACGCCGCAGTATTCTACACAGTCTGCATTTGAAAATGCAAAATGTTATGCATGGTAGCAACAACAATATGGTGGCATGAGATAGTAGCCAGCTGGGATGACACCAGGCTAGAACTCTTCTCTCTCTCTCTCTCTCTCTCTCTCACACACACACACACACACACACACACACACACACACACACACACACACGCACTGTTGTACACACAGTATCTGTCTTATCAGCACACACATCTGACCGCTGTTTTTTTTGTTACATTAAACCCTTGGCTATGCCCAATGCACTGTAACAGGAAGCATCTGCATGACATTAAACAATGCCTGCTTGCTTTAGAATATTTGTTTGCTCAGGCTGCTATTTCTTTTCTTTTTTTCTTTTCATTTTTGAATATATGTTCAAAGGAAGACATTGTGTCAAATGCACTTTCATCATTGTATATTCTAAATGTAATCTCTAAAATGCTTGTACTGTATGGTGTTCATCATTCTTGTGTTTTATGCTTTTCAGTGCTGGATTTCCCTAAATACCTTTCTGACATATTTGACCCAACAAAAGGTACTTTGTGCGTGGTTTGTGTGTAGGGCTGCACGATTATGGCCAAAATGATAATATTTATTTTGATCAATATTGAGATTAATTACCCCGATAATTTTTTAAAAATTTTAACCAAAGATTTTTTATTGTCACAGTCTAATTATAACTCCTTTCACATCCATATTGTGCTACATTCATGCTAATGTACAAATATGTGCATCAAAATAAAATGGTTCCTCTTATTCACCAAAATTCAGTGCATCTCCTTAAAGAATAAAAAAATAAGGAATGTATATTTTGTTTATTCTATGTGTAAAAGCATGCGAACCATGATGAATAAGGCTTTTCAATGCATATTGTCAAGCCCCCAGGGCTCTTGTATCACTGTGCAAAGTTTGGGGGCCATACAAACAAGTCAACATCAAAATGCTGCACCCATTTCTCTCTATTTCTAAACGTTTTTGAAATCCCAGCTATTTTTCAATTCCAAAAAGTGTTTGTTTTGTGCAGGATGATGTCCTACATCATTGCAGAGTTGTTTGTAATTTTTGCTTCCTAAAAAACATGACCAAATTTGAGGTGCCACAGCTCTGGCTGTGTTTAATCCACAGGGAAGATCCACCACTCATTCTTTTCGTCTGCTCTTCCTCTTTCCAATGGTACCAAGATGTATGGTTCGCGGGATAATCACGCTTGACTCTAGCGCGTCGGGGGTCTTTGAAGTTTAAGTATTGTGCGATCACGGGAATTTGATTGTGGGAAGCCAAAATTGTGATCGTGATTAAAATTTGATTAATTGTGCAGCCCTAGGGTGTGTGTGTGTGGGGGGTTCTTAATGTCTTAAATTGCATTATACAATATTTCAATAAATTACCCCCTTTTTTTTCTGTAGAGATCACAAGTGCAGATCTACTAGAGGAACTTATGGCTTCAGAAGGTAAGAGTCTAACTGAATATCATACAGACCCTTTTCTCTGCATGCCATGTTGGTGGCAGAACAGTAGATCACTAATATTTAGCTATTTTTTTAAATGACAGCTAAATCTAATCTTTGTTCAAGCAATAACAAACTACAAGTGCCATAACTTGATTTGTTTAGATGTAAATGGAGGCACATAGGATGGCTGATTCTTCTGGCACAATAATGTATATGCACCCTTGCCTGTGTGTTATCTATTACTGCCTTGATTTTGACCAGATGATCCTGTAATAACTCTGTCAATCTCTGCCAGTGTTCTCTCCACTCCTGCGCCTCTCTCCTCCTCCAGGTGACCATGAGTACATCTACAACTTGGATGAGAGCGAGGGCCTCTGTGACCTCTTTGATGTCCCCATCCTCAACCTTTGACCTATGAACCCTGCCAAGGTCACATTTATAACATTTTTGAAGAAAGCACAGTGTTTTTTTAACAATACTAGCATACAGATGATTAACAGTGCATCTATTTTTTGAGTTTTGTAATATAATCTAAATGTACAAAGAGTTTAAAGAATTTTATATTCTTTTTTTTGTCCCATTATTGACGTTTGAACAATACAGTATGTCTTTAAACGTTTTGATGATATATCATTTCCTGGATCAACAGATTTGAGTGATTTTACTTGTATGGACATGGAATTTATTTGTATCTGTGTTGTAACTGAATTGCCTTTGTTGTTTGTAGAGTTGTATTGCTACATTTAGATGGAACTGGTCCGATTTATCACCCCAAATTACCCAGATGTACCCAAATAAGTAACCAAAGAACATTAAGTACATAAAACTACCTAAAAATAAAAAAGAATAAAACTACCTGAAACAAATACAACTTCCCAAATAAACAAGTACTGGTAACTAAAAGAACCAAATACTACCCAAAAGAACACAAACCACTTGAGTATTATTGCAGGTTATAATGAATGTTATTTGTGTTCTTTTGGGCCTTTTATAACCTGATATTCTGAACTGAATGGCATTCCACTTCACTCCATTTTTCGGTCTGAAGTTATAGTCATAGCCATGTTCCACGATGGCCGATGTCAAAGGCCAATCATAAATGTATTTCATCATTGTGACTCGACCATCAACTGGCTAATGTAATGTGAACAAGCTACCTGCACTGGGTTTTGGGACGTTACTCTGGAGTTTTTTAAAACAGCCGCAATAGCGACATCTATGCTTTTCGCTATCGTCATTTCTTCCATTGATTGCACTGCTGCTGTTGTCGTCTCCATCTCTCAGGCTCAGTTTCATTTCGCCACACCGTTTTCCAATCCCCTCAGTCAGGTAAAGTAGTCTGATTGGCATGGTCAATAAGGTGAACGTGAGAAGTACAACTGAAGCAAGCGATGCAAGACCCTAAATAACCCAAACAAAATTTCAAGAAGTGGGAGTGCCTAGCGATTCAGGCACTGGAACCAGGCAACATACAATACAATACAATACAATACAATAAGACAATCAACCACCCTACCGCACAAAGACAATTTTGTACATCTGAAATTTCTTACATCTGAAACCCTTGGAGTAATACTACTAAAATACTTTAAATTCTAGTATCAAATCTACAT
This sequence comes from Umbra pygmaea, assembly GCA_016801145.1. NCBI lineage: Eukaryota > Metazoa > Chordata > Actinopteri > Esociformes > Umbridae > Umbra > Umbra pygmaea. The sequence goes on along the minus strand of JACXGM010018835.1, from coordinate 12,672 downwards.
AAAACTGCCAAGGTAGGAAATGCCAATTGTATACTTGGCGTCCTCTATTGATTTCTTCTCCAAGCCTACTGGATAAGAAAACCCAAGGACCGCCCTCTTCCCATGTCTGATGGGTTTGAGGAGGGAAGGATTAATACCTTCAGGTTTAGTCTTTCCAAAGAGTCAGACACACGACTAGAAAACACCACAATACCGGACAGGCAATCCAGTTTATGCATGTATAGTACCAATCCTTACGTCTTAATGCCTTTGATATTGTGTGTGTGTGTGTGTGTGTGTGTGTGTGTGTGTGTGTGTGTGTGTGTGTGTGAAGCATAACGAATCCTCAAGTAAGTGTATGTGAAAGTACGTGTATATTTTGGGCTATGGCTTTATTTTTTTCTCCTCAGGGTCAAGGTGACTGTTATGTGTTTGTCTGTATTGAAGATTTTTCAAACTTAATGTCTAACCTGCTATTTATTTTTATTATTTGGTTATTGCATAAAATGATAATTCTGTGCAAGCCTATAACACTTGTAGATGCAGATGGGCCTGCAGAATAAACAAAACAAATCGCTACATTTTAATAACAACTGTCTGCCCTGTCTGACACCTTTTTAATGCCTTGTACCACAGTAATTAAAATGTTTTTTTAATGATATTGACTGAACATTTTCTTATGGAGGGTAACAATCCTATTTATTTATCATGGTTTCTTTTGCTGCAAAGAGCCTAGGATGTTACCGGGAAAGGAGGAGAAGAATGAGCTAATTGATGGCTGGCAATGATGATATGACAGCCAGATTAGAAATGTTTCCAGGACACCGAGGTTAACACCCCTACTCTTACGATAAGTGCTCTGACACCTTTAGTGACCACTGAAACTCAGGACACCAATTTAACGTCCCATCTGAAAGACGGCAACCTACGCAGGGCAGACCCCTTCACTTCACTGGGACATTAGGAATGATCTTTAGACCAGAGGGAGAAATCTTAAATATCCTGTGAGTTGTGTTATCATACTACATATAATGAGGACATACAGAAGAGCTCCTCATGTTACAATTGATTGTGCCTATTTCTGATTATTGAGTATTTTAAACAGAGCTGACAAAGGTGACAGTATATTTGTGTTTGACTCAGTAACAAAGACTTCAAGTTGTTTACATTATTAGGTCTGTACTGACCCCTGGTGGCAATTGTGTGATACCAGATCTTATATTGGAGCTTTTTGATTATTGTACAAACAGCTTACCCTAATGCCTGCTTACTTTTCTTAAACAAAATACAGATCTGATGAGGGGATTACTGAACTTATTTGGAGGAAACCCACAGACCAGTGATCATTTGACCAGAGGAATGATCAGATAAAGATAAATACACGGCTGATGGATACTGTAGATACAAAATATACTTGAAAGGGTCTGTTTCTCCAATTATTCAAACAGTTCCCTTGCCTATGGAGCACCTTCTTTTAAAGCTCTTCCCAGCGCTATGAGTGAACCACAAGGATAGAGACAGAGAGGCTGGGGCTATCTGGTTTCCCATTGAATATTCCTCTAGCTAACTGAACCCTGTGGTGCTGACTGACTGCTGTTCCCAATGTCATCAATAATACAAGAGGAAGTTATTGTTCCGCCACAAGCCAGTGACACAGAGTTAAAAGGCCAGAGGGGCTGGTAGAGGGTCCTTTCACATGCCTAACTCGGGTTTCGGGGCCAGTAGACAGCCGTCTGACACCAGTGAGCCTGCCCCTGTGGCCTAGTAAAGGGCCTGATTGTGTGGCTGCAGTGACCAGAAGACTGATGCGTCTGCCCTTTGACAGCCCACAGAAAGGACCTGGCTCAGCCCTCTGGGTAAACCTATACCCCCCAGACACACACAGGATGAGCCCTGGCTGAGAGACAGCAATAGAGAGTCAGTGGAGACATGGGACTGCTAGAGAATGGGAGATATTGCCTGGGTGTGATTAATAACATCCAGATTTTCCCCCTGTTTGAGCAGCCAACTATCCGTCTTGACCTTGGCATTGTGATAAACATGATTGAGATCAATGTATTAGATGGCAAGGACTGTGAAAATCATATACATGGTCATGTTAGATATAAAAAGGTGTTGTTTTTCCCATATGCACATTAAGTCTGTGTGGCATTATAACAACACTTTATCCATTGTCGTTTCCATCCCATTGGGTCATCCGCTGCGTTGAAGTCGCATTAGTAAACAATACGCTGAGGGAGATGCCACTGAAATATGAGTCAACACTGTAGTCCTCCTAATGCCTCCCAACTGGATCTTAAGGTCTGGGAGAAAGTAAGTGGATGAAACTAGATGAATATAGAGTGAGAGGAGGAGGGGCTGACAGGGTAAGAGCCGGAGAGAGAGAGAGAGAGAGAGAGAGGGTGGAAGTTAAGAGGACAGAACTGAGAAAGTGGTCATGTAATCTTGTTTTAGTGCACATGAAGATTTACACAAAGTCTTATAAACACATTTTGAAGGACTTAATAAACTGAATGGAGCAGCATTGGTGAGTACTAAATTATTCAACTTATCTTTAGACTTCATCAATGCAGATTCCACCAATTCCAACAGTATTTGGATAGTTGAGCATAGATGGCAACAGTTAAAGTTACAGTCTGGGTTTTTGCAATTAACAAAATAATGTTTTAAAACCTACCATTGTAGCCTGAATGTGTAATTTGTTGTTGATATATGCATAAACTCTTAAGTTTAATAAATGCCATACCTCATCAATCAAATTGTTGGTTTTGATAACAGAGCACATATATTTGTCAAAGTACACCATTTTCACTTAGAGCCTTTATTTAGTGCAACTTTTACAACCAGTGGCCAAAAATGCATCCTGTATCTATTTTGTTTGTTTCCATCACAAACTGTACTTCCACACTTGACCTCACAGGCACCTGATCTGCACACAAGGAGTCACTGGAGAGCGATGTGGCAAGGTACATTAATCCGACTTATCTATCCGTCATCCCAGGCAATGCTGTGCCAATTTACGCTGTCTCGTGCTGGAGCTCCAGGTAAATAAGACAGCCATGACGTCATTGGAACTCATGACCACAGTAACGTAGCTTTCCTACGTTAAAAAGCAGCGACTTGCTCACTACGCCACGCAGGACCCTGCAGACGGCATATTTAAAGTAACTTCTAAAAACTGTAAAGTGTGTTTGTTTTTCATCCTAAACAATTTTGAACCAGTAATATAATTTGTTCTATGAATTTCATATATCAAAGTCTTCGCCCAAACTGCTGTAATTCCATAGAAAGTATAAACCATATTTCTTAGTTGACTGAAGTCGATGGTAATCCGCAGGCCTTTGTTGTGAGGGAAAGTGGTCAGGTGACAGAAGCCTGTCATTAAGGTTTAATGTCCATTCGACAGTGAGACAATCTACTCCCCATTTCCCCCCACTGACCTCATTGCCACAGTAAGGACTTGACAGAGTTTGCAGTGCAACCACAAGGAAATGACATCACTCACACAGACCACAGGCTTGGAGACAGATATGACATCACTGTGATATGACATCACACTAACATAATCAACCCTAGCTGGAAGAGCTACAGAACACAGAGATGTTTGGAGTAATGCACATCATGCTGGCAGTGGCTCTACTGGTCCAGATGTCCATGGAGAGTTCAGGTGAGGAGTCTTCACTGACTACTCTGTTTTAAAGGTGTGATGATTCTACTCACATGCTCAGTATTTCACTTTCCAATATTATTTGCAGAAAATAAAAAAGAGGACCAACAAAAAGCCATTCTGAAAGAGCTGGCTTCAATTTGGCGTAAGGGAGGATGGTGGATTCCCAGCAGAGAACCTGCCTCTCCTCAGAGAAACCAAGAGCAGGAAGTTCACAGTGTGGTGAACAGCATCATGGGAGGCTTAAAGACGCTGGGGCTCCTGCCTGGTAGGAACATGGGACTCCCATCGCTACAGAAGACTGTGGACAGGCACCGTCTCTCAGGCTTCCTGTACAACATCTCCATGTACCTCCAGGAGATGGGTGCTGAGGTAGATGAGCCCGTCTCTGACCAGGAACAGCTGTGGGAGAAGGTTCTGCAATCCTTTATTCTGTCAGAAGGGGGAATTGCATTTAACCAGTGGGATGCTCGAGTGCCTCCCAGACCCAGTGTCAGGCTGCAGGACTGGCTTCTTTCCCTGAGAGGCAGCCCTCACTGGGACGGCCTCCTGGGCCTCCTTCAGAGCCTCTTGTCGCTGTCTGAGCGCCAGCCCTACAGGCCCCTGCTGGACTTCCTGTCCCAGAATTGGAGAACGGTCAGTGCCCTAATAGAGGTGGTTTTGCAGGCGCTGGTCAGTGGGACCTACGGCCAGGCTAGTGCCGGGCTGCAGGGCTTCATCTGTGCCTTGAGTGGCCACGGCGACTGTGCCTTTAGTGTCAGCTGGCTCACTCAGCTCCTGCGCTTCATGGAAACACGGAACTGGAAGCCTGTCGTGAACGTACATCCTGCCGGGGTTGAGGCCAACAAGAGAGGGGGCTCGGCTGCTTTCGGCCGCCTGAAACCCTTCAGCATGCCCCCCGAAGCTCTGAGAGAAGATGGGACGCGTGCGAACGCCACTCAAGGGAGCGCCGGGGACAGATGGGACATGGGGGTGGACCTGGACTCTGTTCAGACACTGTTTCTGCAGGCTTTTCTGCGCTCTGATGGTGGGCAAAGGGCGGGGCAGCTAGCAAAGCGAAACCCCGCCCTGCTGCATGGATTGGATGGCCTGAGAAGAGGGCTCTTACACAGGGTGGGCAGCTCGGTGTATGGCAATCTGAGGAGAAAGGTGTCCCGCGTTACCATGGCGCTGCTTGATGATGTCAGCAGCGGGGTTCCACAGGCCGGTAATCAGGGGAGGTGCTCTGTTGGTGAGTCTACGATGGACCCATTCTTTCAAAACTTTGAAAATTTTATGTCATCACACTGGATGAACCCATGGTTGTTTTACAAAGACATGTCAGGACATGTTGATCAAAATGTTTTGGATTTCAGTTATCTTCATGTTATCCTCCTGATACTATTCTTCATTCAGTTTTTACTAATTAGAATATAAGAGATGAGAATGTTTCATTGGACTGACACTGCTTTAAAAATCATTATTTCCATGAGAGTCATTGAGAGGATCAGTGTTACCCTGCATATCATGCCCTAGCTAATCTCTCCAGCCTCTTATTGATGCCAGTAACATTATCTCCTTGGCATTGTGAGCCCAGCTATGCTGTTACATCAAGCCCAATTGTATTTTGAAAGTGCTTTGTTTTTTCCACAACTGGGCTATAACTGGCTCTCTTTTCCTACCTGTGATTTTCCATGATTATTTTCCATTTCATCTGTCTTTCCAAAGGTGACCTGAGACAGCTAATCTTATGGTAAGTGTTGTGAAAAACAAAGCTTATACAGTATGAACATCCATACCATACATCATCATGGTTTAACTTCAGTAACTTCCATCACAGAATACGACGAGGCTCATACAAAATATGGTACAATATGTGTCCGTCTGTCTGTCTACTCTTTTGTCTGTCTGTCCGTCCGTCGGTCTGTCTGTCTGCTCTTGTAGGGGGATCAGACACAATGTCACATGGAATGCTCAGGCTATGGGCTTCAGCTCACAAGGCCCTCCTAGCACTCCCCCATTCCTCAGCTGCCCCTACACAGAGGGCAAGAGACAGGACCCCAGACCCCCCCCACGCCCCTCATTCCCTAGACCAGGCCACAGGGTGCCCAAACAGAGACATCCATCCAGGGCAACTCATATGCGCCGCTCCCACGGCTTCCAGGGCCCATCTGAAGCAGGAGACATTGGCCAGAGCAACATGATGGGAGACGTTGCCTCAGCAGAGATCCTGGAAGCCGTGTGTAACTCCTCCATTGCAGGCCTCCCAGGCGTGTCCAACTTCACAGTGTTCCTCTACTGTAACCTGTTTCAAGGGGACGACGGGTTAGTGGACCCCGAGCTGGGTCAGGTGGGACCGGACCTCCACTCCACATGTTCAGACGCTGCCTGGTACCTATCTGCAGCAGAGGACGACTTCCTCTGGGTCCACGTCTGCAGTGAATTCTTTGCCCAGGAGTTCAACAACACGGTGTGTGCCAACGCCTCCTTCTGGCTGCAGAGAGCACACCAGGTAGTCTTTGATGAAATCCCACTAAATTTCTTATTTAACCTCTATTTAGTCAGGTTGGCACTTTGAAAACTGTTTCTCATTTGAAACGGCGACCGGGCCAAGATCAAAGTGCCAAGGTGCAGAAGACACCAAGTTACACATGAATTACATAACAATTAAAAAAGAATAAATTGGTATGGCTGTATACTATACAGTCAGTGCAAAATACAGTCTGAGCTAGAGATGTAGAGTAATCGGAATACAAAGTGCTAGTGCAAAAATAACACTAGAGTAGGGAACATAATGAGCATGGCTATGAGAATGGTAGTGTGCAGAATATACAAAGACAGCTGTGCTGGAGTATATGTTACGTTAAGGGTTAGGTGAGGTCATTAGGGCATAAATGGGCAATGAGAGCCGTTAGATTCAACAGATGCAGTGGTTTGATAGTAGATTTGATAATAACACTTTAAATGTTGGTGAACAGTGCACTCGAGCTTCAAGGATTTTTGCTGATTGTTCCGATGAATAGCAGTAGATAACTGGAAGGAGAGGCGGCCAAAGGAGGTGCAGGCATTTATGGCAACCAGACAGATATACCTGTTTGAACATAGATTAAGAGGGGGTGTTGCTCTGGAGATTAATGAGTTTAGGTAAGGTGGGGTTTTGCCTAGTATGGACTTGTAAATGAGATGATACCAGTGAGTTTGGTGCCGGGTGTGAAGCGAGGACCATTCGACTAACGCATAGCGTTTGCAGTGATTGGTGTTATCTGGTGCGTTGGTGAAAAAATGGATGGCCCTGTGGTATACTACATCTAATTTCCTAAGGAGAGAGTTTGAGGTGGATCTGTAAATGACATCATCAAATTCTAGTATTGGAAAGATGGTAATTTGTGAACCAGGTGAGGCAGTTGTTTGAGAAACCTAGGCTCTTTAGTCTGCCAACGAGGATGTTGTGATTGACAGAGTCAAAGGCCTTGGCCAGGTCGACGAAGACAGCTGCACAGTATTGTGTTTGATCACTGGCAAATATGATGTTGATTAGGACCTTTGGTGTGGCTGAGGTGTACCCACGACCGGCTCAGAAACTGGGTTGCATATCAGAGTGGCTGTGGTGGGATTCGAAATGGTTGATCATCTGTTTATTGACCAGGCTTCTGAAGACTTTAGAAAGGCAGGGTAGGATGGAGATAGGTCTTTAGCAGTTTGGGTCTAAAGTGCTTTCCCCCCCCCCCCTTTGAATAGGTGGATTACTGCAGCAGCGTTCCAGTCTAGGGATCTCTGATAAAACAAGAGATGTTGAAAAGGCCAGAGGTGTTAAAAGTACTTTCACTCAGTACTTTTACCATCTCCGGAAAAGGCTAGTAATGGGGTTAGCAATAATAACTGCAGACAGTTTTAGAAAGAAATAGTCCAGACTATCTAGTCCAGTTGATTTGCAAGCGTTAAGATTTTGCAGCTCTCAGAACATCAGCTGTCTGGATTCGGGTGAAGGAGAAATGTGGGGTGCTTGGGCAAGATGCTGAGGTGGACGCAGGGCTATTGGTCAGGGTGTGGGTTGCCAGATGGAAAGCATAGCCCGCCATAGCAAAATTCTTATTGAAATTCAACTATAAATTCAACTATAGTGGGCTTATTTGAAAGCAAACTCTCACAACTCTCTTCAACTTGTATTGTTTGCAGGCTATGGAGTCCAAGGACCCCCAGTACTTCAACCAGTCCAGTATAGACGACCTCTGTGTGCAGCTGTCAGATGAAATGGTGGAGGGGGCTGGTGGCCTGGGGCCTGAGGAGGCCTGTGTGACCCATCTGGGCACCACGTCCCTCAGCGCCCAGGACTTCAGACGCTGCTTTCTGCCCAACACATCTGCCCTGCTCTCGTCCCTGTGTGGCAGTGAGTCCCCTGATGCTCGCATTCCCCACTCTTCTCCCCCGGAGGGCAGTTGGGCTGCAGATTACTGCTCCAGAGTCCATAACGTCTCCCACGCTGCCCCTGCAGCAGACAGCTGTGATTACAGGGAGTGGATTCTGCAGGACTTCACCAATGCCACCCTGCTAGAGGCTTGTGGCAGCACAAAGGGCTTGAGGGAGTACGTCTGTCATAACGCCAAGCTGTACCACCAGCTTATTCCAGCCTATCCTCAGCTACCTGACCTTTGCATTGATCTGGAAATGGAACAGGAGGACAGGAAGTGCTTCCTGCAGCGGTTCTTCGACATGCTCCCAGCACGGTACGACTTTGACACGTCGCAGCTGTGCGTGAGTCCCACTCCGGTACTGGCTGAGCTGCTGGGCAGGCTTGGGGGCTGTGGGTTGGAGGGGGCTGGGCAGGGCGGCTGGGCGGGGGCTGTGGGGTACGTCCTGAGGATTTTGGACTTCATGGTGGGGCTCTCGGCTGGGCTGGAGGAGGGGGAGGGGGAGGTGAGGCAGGGCTTGGGTCAGGCCATCCTGCTTTCCAGTCTCCTTGACAATGCCTCGTTCTGGGCCGCGCTGCGACCTGACGCCTCATTGAGCATGCTCCAAACTGTGGGCCTGTTCCTGCGCAGAGAGCAGAACGCTGCTCTCAAAGAAGACCTGCTCAGCTGCTTCAGTGTAAGACACACACACACACACACACACACACACACACACACACACACACACACACACACACACACACACACTCCTCTACACACACACAAGTGTAAACGTAATGCTTCCTCTATCTCCAGCCAGTATTGTGGGACCTAATTGAGCGAGAGGATAATTCGTCAGCCCTCAGAGTACTAATGCAGGTATCGTACAGATCGGTTTAGTGTGGGACCTAATGCTGACTGACAGCTCATGTGTAGTGACATGCACATTGCATTCCCTACAGGAGTACCTCCAGATGCCCAGGGATAGGATTCGCACGTTGGTGATGTCAGCAGAAAAAGATGCCGTGAAGAGGTTTCTGTCACACATGCACCAAAGCTGGGATCAGTTGGACGTGCACACCACTCAGGTTGGTCCTGAACACTCTGACTCAGTGGTTAGGGAGTCAGTCACTTGTAGTCTGAAGGTTGCAGGTTCGATTCCTGACTGTGACAAATGTCAGTGTGTCCTTGACAAAGTTGGTCCAGGGGGATGTCCCTGTACTTACTGTAGGTCGCTCTGGATAAGAGTGTCTGGTAAAAGACTAAAATGTAATAGAAAATGTAATGGAAAACTGACATGTAGTATAGTGAGGTTAATCCTACTGTCAATAAAGACCAGTGAAGGATGTACCGCATCAGTTTTTTTTATTACTACTATGATGAATGTAGACCACTGAAGAATATAAAGGTTTTGTATTGATGTTACTACTATTAACAAAAAGTAGTGTCTCCCCCAGGCCACTCAAAGAGAACAACAGGCCATGGAGACAATGACATCTGCCTTTATCCACAAGTTCCCTCGCGTGACCCCTGACCTCTTCGTTGACCTATCACAGTTTATCCCCTTCATGTCTGTCTCCGACATCATGAGCTTCCCTGCCTCCCTAATGATCAACGACAGCGTGTGAGTGATTGGGCCTGAGCCGTCGTTATAAAATGAAGGTCAAAGGTGAACGGTCATCACTTTAAGTCTGTGTTGTGTCATAGGTTGATGGCCATTCGTGACCACAGTGCAGAGATGAAGTCTCCACAGAAACAAGCATTTGTGAAGAGGCTCCTGCACTCCACTGTGGTGGGAGATGTCTCTTCTTGGCCACCATACTTCCTGACCTCCATCCTCCCTTTGCTTCCACATCTCCCAGTCAAACACTTTCAACAGCTGACATCTGACCAGGTTAAACATCCTGCTGATGATCCATATATATTGTTTTATGCATTGTGTATCATATTGGCTTAACTTTATTGTTCACTTCCTCTTAAAGCTGGTCCCTCTGGTGGAGTTGCTAGGAAACACTACTCTAGATGGAACACGTGGCCACCATGTCCTACGGACTGTATTCATTAAAAACAGGAACTTCACCAGTGATTCAATAACCAGGTAGGAGCCTTTGTCTTTCATAAACTATTCAAACTTTAGTGCTGTACGTTTATTCAGAGCCAGGTTGTCCCTCTGAACAATTAGCAGATTATTACGTTAGACAGACCAGGGTAGTATTTATCCACAGGCTGGGAGTTCTGGCCTGTTACCTGAACCCAGAGGTACTGCGTCCGTTTCTACTGGCGTCTCCTGTGCCCTCGACCCTTTGGAAGCAGCTAGCTCAGTGTACGTCAGAGGGACTCATCAGAGCTTCAGGAAGGGTGAGAGAGAAGGCTTTTTCAAAAGTCTCTACTAAAAGTCTCTGTCAAAAGTCTCTGTCAAAAGTCTATGCCAAAAGTCTCTGTCAAAATTGGGATTAGTTTCGAAGGTTCCACATTCATGTTGTGACCTGATACAGTATTGCCACCTATGCCATTTGTTTAATGTATTCACTATTGAGTCCATTTCATTTGAGGCGTTCATACCCAAGTGACCCTGCTCTCCCTCTGTGTGCAGCTGTCCCATTGGTTGGTGCAGGCGGTCAGGCCCCTAAACGCCAGCTCTCTGTCTCCTCCAGCACTGGCCAGCCTCAGTGGCCTACTGCCCCAGCTAGGGGCTTCCTTCCTGCAGTCACTGCCCTCACCACAGCTCCTGAATCTGCTGACACAACCAGGTCTGCCCAGCTTCTCCCCAGCACAGGTTAGCAATTCACGTTATAGTATTTATGGAGAATGTGTTGGTATGTTGTTTCATACTGCACAAACATCACATGTTGCTTTAACTATCCCCAGGCATTCCAGATATTATCAAAAATGTCAAAAGACACTAATGTAAGTAAAGGTTAAAGAGTGACCTCTAAATGCACGTTTTCAACTTATTTGAAACTGGCCAGGTTTTAACGTTGATCCTATCTTTGCCAGCTCACCATGGATACACTGTGCAGGCTGAAGCCCTTACTGGCTGGCCTGTCCCCTGCTGTGATCAGAGACCTACACTGGCCCCAGAACAGTGGAACCCCTCACTGCTGGTGCTGGAGGGATTTACTAGCTGACCTGAAGCCTGCACTTAAAGCCATGCTCCATCGGGAGCTGCGGGAGGTAGGTTAGGTGCCCTCTGTATTACTCTCTCTGTGTCCAACCTGTTCTTCATTCATTATTACCAGTGGATCTGCTCGGTTTCCCATCACACTGTAAGCAGATGATGACAGTTAAGAGATGGGGACATTAAACCAATGATGCTTTCAAAACAGCCGCTGAACTGTTTAAAGCTAAAATGGCACTCAGTTGTGATTGATGTGAATCATCTTAACTTGGTGTGTCAAATGACAGTGTTTGTGTTTGGTGTTTGTTTAAAGGTTTTAAATGGTGACTCTAGGAACATCACAGAGCAGCTCCAGTGTCTCGTGCCCTTCGTGCCCCTGAGGGAGCTGATAGAGGCAGTCGATGGAGGGGCTATCCTGAGTGACATTAGCCTGTACAGAGACCTGCCCTGGTCCCCTCAGCAGGTGCACCCCCCCCCCCCCACACGCTGTCTATCCTGGCTACAACATAAGACGCAGCCACCCTCACTGGGCTGGATGTACTGTAATGCACTGTAGTGATGTTATGAATTTATAGTGATGTTATGTATTTAAAGTTGTGTTGTGTATTTATAGTTATTGGGATGTTAATGATGTGTCGTCACTTCCATGGGTGTAAAACAGCACTCGCTCACACTGTGTGTCTCTGTGTTCTGTAGGCTCAGATAATTTTCAAGAAAATCCACCAGTCTAAAAACATCACCAGAGACACTATAGAGTAAGTCACATGTGACAAGGGCTTATGGGGGCTGTGTTATTGATTCAGAGTCATTGTAATCACTTGTTCCAGTTACACCATGTGTTCCTATTACAGTGAACTGCTTGGTTATCAGTGATTTCCCCCTTAGCGCAAATTATTCTAGTAGCATAATAAAACAAATTAGCATATTTCTAATGATATTTGATATTATAAGTCAGTACCCAATGTAATTCTGTTTGCTTCAAATGGAACGCAAATAAAATGCGGTCTTCCAGATATTGTTTATTTATCCAATTATTAATTTGGTCTTTAGAGACTTGGGACGTATTGCTGGTGGAATTAGCTGTGATTGGCTGAAGCTTTGGACCAATGAAACAGACTATTTAGAATTACTTCAATTTCTCACAGAGTTGCCAGGAGTGGTTAGACCAGCTCTGGTGAGTAACCCCTACAGAATATCTTGTTCCCCACCTCACCATCCCTCACACACCCATGTACAATCACACCCTGTACAATCACACCCCTGTACATTCACACCCCTGTACATTCACACCCCTGTACATTCACACTCCTCTACATTCACACTCCTCTACAGTCAAACTCCTCTACAGTCACACTCCTCTACAGTCACTCCCCTCTACAGTCACACTCCTCTTTAGTTAAAGTCCTCTACAGTCACACTCCTGTACAATCACACCCCTCTACAGTCACACCCCGGTAAAATCACACTCCTCTATAATCACACACCTCTGCAATCACACACCTCTACAATCACACTCCTCTATAATCACACCCCTCTACAGT
>JACXGM010018834.1:0-18777 GCA_016801145.1 Umbra pygmaea | reverse complement strand
GCATGTTTCTAAACGGTTCCGTGACCATAGACGTAGTAAAACACGGTTTGCTTGTCATGATTGCGCTGATCTTGTTCGTCACGTTAGTTTCGATTCTGGGGAGGAGGTGGCGGAGGGATACAACTCAGGTATTTTGAATTTGAACTGTAGTACCCATTTTTTAACGCTGGCTGTCCATTTTACATATAGCACCTTTAAGTAAAAGAACACTTCTAAATGTATCTTATGTTCCATTTTGCCTGCAGCATTTTTATGTGCACATGATAGGCTGTGCATAATTAAGTCTGCACACAGTGTGTGACTCCAGCTTTGTACCTGCAGCTGTGTGTACGGCCTGTAACCACAGCGAAAATCGCTGTGCTTTAGCCATGTCTCGTTAAAAGTACACTTTCCCATTTTCCACACGTAGGCCTAGCTGAACTTTAACAAACTCTGAGGAGACGCAGATGTATTTCGCGGGCAGGTATTGTATTGCATTTATCACAGGATTTGTAGTTATATCACCACGTACGTATCAACATCAGTATCCCCAGAAAAAACTACAACACACCGAATCAATGTTCTGAGGGCAGCTTACTGCTGGTTTTGTTACTGTTGTACCTTAAAAAATGTCAGTGTGCAACGCAAAATGTACTTTTGTTCCTAATTAATATCGACAACATTCATGACTCCACTTTGTAGGCTACGACTCGATATTTTCTCTTTCTGCGGCCAGTGTTTCTGGAAATGAACAAGGGTCAAGCCATTTTTAAGACCTGACTATATGAAATTTAATGCCTCGGATGAAAATCTGGCCATTTTTAAGACGTTTTAAGGCCTTAAATTTAACGTTCAGAATATCAGACTTTTTAAGACCCCGCGGCAACCCTGTATTTTTCTAGATCAGTGGTCCTCAAACCCTTCCATGGAGGGCCTAGTGTATGCAGGTTTTCGCTTTTACCTTGTACAAGCCTGATGGAGTAGCTCACCAATTGGTTAGGATCTCCCCTCACCTGGCAGTCTAGGTCCTAATTTTGCTCTAATTGAAGGGAAAGACCAAAAACCTGCATACAATAGGCCCTCCATGGAAGGGTTTGAGGGCCACTGTTCTAGATGGCACTTAATGCCCTGGCCAATGACCTTGGTGCCATTGCAGAAATCCCTCCCTGAAAGGGAAAAGTTCAAATATACTTTGATACTTTGACAGATTGCTGTAGTTCCTCGGTTAAAGCTGCTCATGAGACGATCATCTCTTCCTTCTAGTTATAAATAGCATCAAATAAACATGAATGAACATAAGAACGGATGTTGTTTTAACCACGGACGGAAAGGCGTCACACTGTTACACATCCACCAAATAAGTTATGTTGTAATAATATATTTTTTAAATTCAAATAAGTCGTTCTCATGTGTCTTAAAAAGTTGGATGTTGCACATCTAGCTGTAAAATAAATACAAATGTTTTTTTTTAAACCAACTAGTTATCATAAATAATTAAAAAAAGAATGACTGCATCCTCTATAAACAAGCTGAGAATAAAAGGAGATGATCGTGAGGGGGTCTAGAACTTTACACTGAAAATGTCACTGTAATTGCAACCAATCTAGCCCACTACACACCACTGTGCTGTGGGGATTTTCTTGAAAAAAAAGGAGTTATCTTTTGAGGGAGCGCCTTTCAGAGGTTACAGTACTGTATGACAATTTGAAAACATTGTTACCCATTTTTGTCCCGCAAATTTAAACTTTACTTTGATATACTGTGTAAATAGTTAACATTTTTTACAATACATTCAGGGGCGCATTCTGATTGGAGAATGCAGACGCAGTAGTTTACGATATTTATTTGCTGCCCTAAAGCTGTTTTAAAACAAACAATTAGCAAATTAAATTAAGAAAGTAATTCTAATGTGTATAAAAATACAATTACATTGATTTAATATCAGTCCATATGTGCACAAAAAATGTATCTCTACAAAGCATTAGAGCTTCAATCTCCCGTCTTCTATTTAAGTGGTCTAGCAATGAAAATAGACCATTCATTGGCAACTAAATGCACCGATTGGTGCCACGGTACGAGGTGCACCACTTTGTCATGTGACATCTGTAACATGTAAATAGGGTAGGTATTGTTTGGGTGGCGGTCAGAGACAGTGGATGGCATATAATGTTGGTTGGGAGGCGGTCGGGGACAGTGGATGGGCAATGTTTTCTCATTGTCGTACCTAGAATGTCCATGGGGTCGTGTAATCAAAACACCTGAAAGACAGAGGGGGGAGAGGGCCAGATTCGTCAATTCAAGAACAGTGGAGTCAGCTTATAGCGCTCATCACGTCGGCCTGGGTCAATTTGAGAAGCAAATGATTATTATTCGTTAAAACCAATTTTTATTACATTTTTTAATTGTCATGCATATACCACATGTACATATTTATTACATTTATATAAAGTAATGAAACGAATAGATTCGATATTTGATATTAACCGAATTGTATTGACTCAGCGGACGGGGCAAAAGTACCCCGAATAATAAGCCTATAAACCCCCTTTAGCCCCCCTAAAAATTATTCCATGTTTTCCCTAGATAATGTATTTTCGTTTTTTCTAAACGGCTAAGTCCAAAGTTTGAATGGTTGTTAACCTCTAATATAGATTCATGGATTGCATAAATAATATAGATGCATGGATTGCATAAAGTCGCCACGACAAAATTGACTACTGCATTTTTAGCACTGCTGATGCGACGTATATGTGATCAATAAACAAACATTTCTCAACGTAGCTACAAAACCAATACAGCAATCGAAAGCCACTATTCTGCCCTTCACAAAGATTCCAACCTTTTTGTTCTAGCCCTACCAGGAACGAAACAGTCCAGAAATATATCAACAAAAACTATTTCACATTTTGAAAACAACTTTTCCCTATATTGTATGATTTTCTATTGTAAAACGTGGTGTCTGGTCAACTAATTCCACTTGGCAAGTTATTTCAATGCCTTATAGACTGGATTAGTTTAGGCTTCTTTACACTGTGTGTAATACCTAATCACCCTGGTTTGAACTTGACTGCCTGTAGGCGCTCAAAGTACAACATACAGTCTCTCTACTCACCTACTGAAAAAAATGAAGTAACACATCCTCCTAAGCTGTCTCTCATTAGATTCTGGTGAGAAAGAACTTTCCAAAGAGTTGTCACATGTTAAAATTGACCAACCAGATCAGGAAATATTCAAACGTGTACCCGTTCAAAGTGATTTCTCCGTTTTGTTCAGTTAAGCACAAACTGCGCATTATGCTTGTACTGCTCTCGGTTTTTGATGGATTACAACATAATTTCTCAACATGTCAGGTTCTAGCAAGAAATATTCAGTTACAGAGGCTGAGAATCTGACGATTCCATTTGAGTTAGAAGACAAACCATTTCGACAACAACATGAAACAATAGGGGTGCAACGGATCAAAAAACTCACGGATCGGATCGTGTCTCGGATCAGAGTCACGGATCGGATAATTTTTTGGATCAGCAAAATAAAAATAATTGGAATTTGGGTTAGTTGTTTTTATAATTTTCAGTGGTTATGATGACCAATATGAGAGAGAAATGTGGTTAATATTGATCGTTGTTTAGGTACATTAAATCACGTTAAGCCTTTTCCTCGCCATAGGAGCCAATGATGAAGAAAACTTTAACTTGAGATTACTTCTATAATTGTTTGATTTCGGTTTAGTTATTTTGACAGGCTTAAGTGTTCATAGCAAGATATGGCCATGAGAAATTTGGTGATGATTGACAATTGTTTAGGTACATTAAAACCATGTTAAGCTTTTTCACATTAAGCGTTTTAGTATGTCCCGTATGCGATGAGATGTCGTAACGTGGCTCAAACACTTTCAGCATGTGTTTAAAGTCCTCCTTTTGCACAACCGAATATGGCCTCATGTCGGCACCTATAAACACACCGATAGCGTTTGTGATTGCTTTAGCCCGGTCTGATTAATTGCTTAAATGCCATGGTGATAAGCGGTTGTTTTGTAGCTTTCGTTTTCACTCCTGTCAGTGAAACACCTGGGTGATGTCGCTGCAAATGGGTGGCCATGCTTGATGTGTTTCCACTGTCATTTCACTTTCTTGTGCAACAGTGCCTACACAGTGTCATGGTTTTATCCACTAACCTCTTTCCTTCATCGTTATATTTAAAAGGGAAACCAAAATGCTCCGATTTAAATGACGCAGGGCGTTCAAGCTCCTCCGTTTCTCCGCTCGCCATGACCACGCTGTGAGTGGACTGAATATGCGCACAACTTTTTTTTCAGAAATTAATCCGCTGATCACGTGTTTGCCAAACAGAAGATATTGATCCGAACGGATCAATGATGATCCGTTGCACCACTATAAAACAACATGAGCACCTGTACACCCCAAATGCCGGATCAAAAGTGTATGTAAGTATATGTTATGATGTTATTTCATCATATTTATTATGTCTTTACATAAATATGTTATTATTTATTACTTCAAATACTGTTTTACTGGTGTATTGTATGAGCACACAACTAGTTAGCCGCTAAGCTAAGTAACAGGCCTTCAATGATCATTGTGTTATGGTTTGTTACAGTTCCACCCAAAAGCCACTACACTAAGTGAACACTTATTACTGTATTACTTTTACATTTAGTCAACATAATGTGCAAAATGTTTGTTTTATTTATATATATATATTTATGTGTATATTTATATATATATATATGTGTGTGTGTATATATTTGTGCATATATTTATATATTTATGTGTATATATGTATGTATGTATGAATTAATGTTTTAGTAATATTTCACAACGTCAAGCTCATATGGATGGATTCACAAAGTGTTTTTAATTGTGAATGGGGACATGTTTTGAGACTTTCTTTTGTTTCGACATGTATACACAGAGAAGGTGATTGTAGGCATGGGCGTCAGTTTGGTTTGAAATGTGGTGGGGACAAAGACATTGTCGGAAGTGCATTTTCAGAAGTGCTAGGTACAGTTTCATAGACGGGGGAGGTCCTATCGTAGCGGTAGTGTAGTCCCGGCATTATGGTCACCTGTGCTCGCCCTAGACGGACAAGTCTTTTTTTTTTACTGACTAGCTAGTCACTAATCCCTAATTGTGTTTTGTACCACATTTTTTATCCATAGGCTCCCATAATAAAAACATATCATTTTGAATATATAAATAATTAATATAAATAAAAGGGTGCTTGTTCTTAACTTTAAAATAATTGTAAATGGATTTATTTGGTTTGTCAAAACTCATGCGGTTCAAACGGAAATTGACATGCAGCCTGCATGTCAGGCAGCTATCGTGTAAACTGTGTAGAGTATTTAGTATTGTGTTGTTATCTTGTGAGGTTTTACAGCCACGATAGGACGCTGCACTATCCATTTTCCTAAAAAGTCGCTCCAGCAGTGGAGAAACAGCTGTTTATTTTTTTCTTGTTAATGTAGATTGTAAAATGGTCTTTCTGTACATTGTATATGGTAACAAGTAGCTACCAATAGCCATATAGAATTTTCGGCATAATTTTGCATTTAGATTGTAGTTTACTAATCCGCACCATAGCATATAGCCTATAAGATTCCGGTTCAAAGGGTTAATCTCGTTGCAAGGCAATATTTCTCCATGTGTCTTTCATTTTTTGTATGTTAAAAAATCAAGGAGAGCCTAATTATTATGTTTAATTTCATCCAATGTATCTGTTTGCATTTAATTGAATTAAATATATTTTAATAACACATCGGTATTAGCCTATTAACGGAAGAGTGTCTGCAACCAACATTTTGAAAAAAGGATACTAGGCTTTCACCAAATTTGATTTTCTTTGGTCTACGAACAATCGACAGATCTCTGACAAATTACTACTAGACATTTTGAAATAGTAGACTAGTAGACATTTTTCTTCAATAAATGACACAATTAATGTTTTTAATTAAACCATTTTGATTGATGCTTTACTGCACTGTTGGAAGAAATAATCAGAAACAAATACATAAGTAAAAAAGGTGATTGACAAGACAAAAGTAAATGTACAAACGTTCAGGTTCTGAATGTACAGTAGCTGCTGGCCAGATTAAGCACCTTAAAATAATTCCTTCTTTTTTTTTAGTTAAGCCTCATAGTTGTTGCTAAATGCCAAAATTATTACCACTGATTAGTTGTATGCAACTATGACGATAACTTATGTGAATTCATGTTCTACAAATAATAAAGTTTATCTGGCAAATCAGCAGAGCGCGTCCATTACATGGCGCGTGGTGGATGGAGCATATATTTCGCGAAAATGCGCAGCAAGTGCCCGAGCGGGTAACTGTGTGTTCGCGAGAAAGCCATGCTTGTCTTGACAGGACAATAACATTTGATTTGGATGTGATATCTTTCAAATAGATTCATCAAATGTTAAACTTAAATGTAGTAAACCTGAAATCTGGCTTTGTCTCTGGATATATAGGGTACACAAAGATTCACACATTACTGTTTGACTAGAAAATAACATATAACGACTTCATTGTGATTAGATCATTCAAATTGTTCAAAAATAAAGCCCATGATGGTTTGAACTGGTGAAAAATGAAATAATATAAACAGCGTCCGTTGGGGACGCCCCTTTGGAAATGGGCTGTGAATTAACCTTGCCCAGACCCACTCTCAGTCTAAACTGAGCAGGGACTGGGGTTACCCAGGCTAATTTTTAATGTAAAAATTTATGAAACCATTTAAGATTGGGCTATTTTTGTTGATAATTGAACAAAGTGTTGAAATAATATATATATATTTTTCTGTACTTTAAATTAATTTGTATTATAATACGATTAAGAGTCAAAAAAATACTCTTGATTTATCAATTAGTTAAGTTAAAACATAGTTGCACACTGGTTCAAGCAAGCCACGCTTTGCACAATGGTATGCTGCTGTTTGCTGCGTACCAAGTCTCATTTATCGCCGTGAGTTCGAAACCTGCGACTTGTCTTGGTTTTGTCTCTGAGACGTGATGCTTCAAGTGTGGTTTGGACATCAGGCAACATGGTTTGTGTGACATTTGTTATTAAAATAAGCAACTGTGGGGGTCCATGTGGCGTAGTGGACATCATGCACAAGGCAGCGCAAATTGGTATACCACTGTCCCGATTTGACTTTTTTTACCTGGTGTTAGACTGTGGTTAATTATAATTTACAAAAACATTAGGTATTCTCATCTCATTCCTTAACCAATATTTATTGTTTCATCTAGTGATTTGCTAATTTGTCTCAATGAGGCTCACACGTGATGGTGTCTCGTTAGCCAGGATGTTGTTCACCTGTGCCAGCCCAGCTAGTATTTAAGGGTGGCAAACCTCAGTTTTAGTTTTCTGTGACATTTGAGAGAGCAAAAGCTTAAAGGAAAGGATCCATTGGTCAAATCTGCCTCTGTCAACTAGAAGTGAAAAAATATAAAAATAAAAATAGTTATAATAATGTTGTTAGTTAAATACTAGTTAAAGTAGTGTAGTTATGTATAAGTAGTGATATAACACCACATTTAAGGTTCATGTAGAATGTTTTTGCAAGAGTCTTCTTAGAACTACGTGGTGCAATGGTTAGACGTTTGTGATGTAGAACTTATATTTAGTATGAAGATGGTGTCCCTCCCATGTTTCACACTTTTGACCTTCATGTTACTAATCTAGTCAAATAATAGGGTTTATAATTTAGGATGCTGGAGACAAAACATTATCGCAATGACAAATAAAAATATTGAGTGGAATTAAGAGTTTGGTTCCAAAAAAACAAATGTGCCTCAAACATAATTACAAGACTTGTCAGTTGGGTTTGAAACTCCACAATCTAATTGTCAACTACCTTTCGCTACCAACTGAGTTACTATCAACTCGCGTATATGCATGTCTACACTCCTACTGCCCTCGAAGTGATGTGATTTCATTCTGCTTTTATACATGAACTTTGGCCGTGAAGCGCCAATTTTCGAACTGAAGATCTTAACTGTCAATATCTGTCAAAGGATTTGGTGACGTCCGAAATGTGTCAACCTGTCACCCAAAATTTTTAATTCATGTTTATTTGGTCAAACTGCACACCTGTTGTATAATTCAGAGTGCTGTAGATTAAATTATAATGGCAACAGTCAAGGATTGTGATAAAAAGATTTGATCTTGTACATTTGACATTATTAATACTGTAGGCTAACCAGGGCAACCCACTGAGCTACGTGCCAGTTGATGTACTATACAACAAGTCATTATCAATTTGTCTGATGGAGTTTGATTGTTTTAGACCAACTTCATATTCAATTTGATACAAGGTTCGGCTCATTGTGCCGACTCACTGTGCTTTGAAAATTCTATTGGGAGCATCATAGTTTTTATTTTAATCTGCCCATCACTACATAGTATTGTTCACTGGGTCTGCCTGCTATTTATTAGACAATTATTATGACAATATTGTGTTTTACAAACCTTTTCCATGCTTTAGCATGTCACAGTATTTCTAAGCCCCAATAGTGAGTAGATACTCTTCAAAGTAATTCCACTTTTGAGCCTGAAAACCACTGCACTGTCTGTATGTTATAGAATCAACATTGACGTCTAATGATATTACAATACATTACGTGATGGGCATTAGAGCTCTTCAATGAGTCAGATCATTCGGCTCAGCTCACCAAAAAGAGCTGGCTCTTTTGGCTCCCGAACGGCTCTATAAAAAATATTTCTCAGAGCCTCAATTTATTTTTCATCAAACATATTTTGCGATAGTTTTAGTATCACTGATGTTTAAATAAATTGTTACTGTATTAGCGAATATACCGTGGGCATCATGTGCGATTTTACAAACTGCACACCCTCCCTGTGATAGAGTATTGTTGTTGCTATTGATGGGTCTTCCTGGTGGATTTTGTAGATCATTGTGTATTTTAGGAAGGAGATGCCTTATCAGCACTATAAATTATGTTTTCAATGTTTTAATTGCTTCTAATTATTTCATACTCATATTAGACTTGTATGTGTTATTTTGTTCAAATACAGATGTAGCGACTCTAAACTGGTGCCTCGTACCGCGGCACCAATCATTGCATTTAGTTGCCAATAAATGGTCTATACTCGTAGCTGGGTGGTGCTAGACCACTTAAAAAACAAACAACGCTCCTAATGGGTTTGTCTTTTAACAGTGATGGCTTATTCATTTTTGTGTTATTTATTCCTTTGCGAACGTTGTACTGTATAGCTACAGTATTCATACAGTATATCAAATTACCGCTTCACTTTGCAGGATAAAAATGGGTATAACAAACAACATTGTGTTTATGTCATCATATGAACTCACAGAAATTTCCACTATGCGTTCCTGCTTTCATTTTAAAAATTGTCTAAATTGCCTATAGTGTATTTTAAATACCTTTTCATCACAAATCTTGAACAGTCTAAACAGTCAACTATGTAGACAATTTAGACTGAGGCAAAGAAATCATGTGGAAATCCCTAACATGGCATTTACTGGGTATTTTCAACCTTGATGACTGCGATTTGATTCCAGCGAATTGTAATCATCTAATTATTTAACTACCATTTATAAGTATAAGTCAGTAGGCCTAAGTGATGGCTTATTTATTTTTGTCTTATTTATTCCTTTCTAAAAATGTGTACATCAGCTACTTGGTAAACAGACCCCCTGTTGACAACTGTAGGAGAGAGACCCACTAGGAAGTGGTTTGAGCCATCAGGTAAATGAATGAGATGAGGCAGTATTAAAGTAGATATTCTTTATTGTGTACTACATGTGAAATTCACTCAACTTGTATGTACAGGACAGTGCAGGACAGTGCACCACATCAGCATGAACGTCCTTGACCACTCAGCACTTTTACACACTTAACCTTTTATATTATTTGGCTGGAAGTTAGACAGCATGCTGACTACATACCATATTTGATTTATGTTCACAAGCCGGGAAATCAGGATTTCTGTTAAAGATTGCATTCCAACCTTTTCCTTTTCCCCCTGATGTTTCCTACGTACAACTAACACCAGGAGTGCCGCGATCGGATTGGGGTACTCTGTTTGGCCGGCGATTTAAAAAAGTATGTTAGTTAGCCTCCATCTTGCCTTTAATCATCTTATTTTATGCTCAAATATATGCATTATGAACAAAAGTCATTATTTCCAAGCAACGCTGTGCTGAGCTAGCTAGCTAAATAACGTTAGCGTGTTCTTACTTTGGAGCAAATGTAGGTGTTTTTGTTAATCCTTATCGCCGTTTAATTGTGAATGGGGCCTTGCACACTGTTTGATCTCCCCTTGGGTTTTAGGCGTCAGGAAGGAAACATTTCCACCACCCCATCCAAACTGTTAGGATACCGGGTATCAGATTTGCACAATTCATTCGCACAACGCTTTGGCATGTTTCCCTCACTCGAAAGCTTGACAGACCTTACACGCCTAGTTAACGGTTGCTAAGCCACGATTGTCTTGTGGCAGTTTTTGGGCGTGGCTTAGAAAAGGGTCAATTGTTTTCAGGGGGACTACATGTTTAACTGTGACATCCAATGTTCTAGTAACCGTTTGGCCGTGTTTTGGGTCCAATGTTCTGGTAACCGTTTGGCCGTGTTTTGGCTCCAATGTTCTAGTAACCGTTTGGCCGTGTTTTGGGTCCAATGTTCTAGTAACCGTTTGGCCGTGTTTTGGGTCCAGTGGTTCCCATCCCTCTGTGTCAAAGGATACTTCTGGGAGTTTGGAGATGGCAGCTTGATGTTTGAGGATGTACAGGTCCTTCTCAAGAAATTAACATATTGTGATAAAGTTCATTATTTTCCATAATGTAATGATAAAAATTAAACTTTCTTATATTTTAGATTCATTGCACACCAACTGAAATATTTCAGGTCATTTATTGTTTTAATACTGATGATTATGTTAAAACATAAATATAAATCTCTCAACACCAGTAACTACAATAGAGATTGCTAATGTGTCGTCATCATGATATATTCCCGCAAAGCATTTTGGGAATCCACGGCACAAACTTAAGGTGCCAATGCTAACTGTCTTTTTTTATTCAACAGGCTTAATATATTTTATTTAACGGGCTCATGCACCAATATACATGATGTGTTTGTCTTAGTAAGTTACGTTGTTTTGTTTAATTCTGAATGCATGCAAATAGATGAGGAGTGTGGTGCTTAAAACATTAGCATTCTTTTGAACGGACAACAGTTTTCTTCCCCACATGTAGGATCTCCAGGTCCTGGACCCATCAATCAGTACAAAAGGGTTAGACCTGGGGCCTCATTTATAAACGTTGCGTACGCACAAAAGAATGCGTACGCCACTCTCTACGCAATAATTGGGATTTATAAAAAGCTAACATGACGGGAAAATGTGCGGTCCTTACACGGAAACTCTGACCCATGCGTACGCACAAAAACGGGTGAAATGAGAAATGGCGACACCGCCGGCAGATGTGTGAAACACGTGAAGCTGTCTGAAACTGCAGACCATTGTGTAGCTAAACGAAATCGAAATACTGCCTCTCATTAATAATATGAACATTTCACAAAGCCATTCTTACAATCAACAGCCTGTGGTGGAATACAAATGAAATAAAACAAGATTGTAGCCAACTTAAATGCAAACGAAGACATATTTGCAAAAGGAACACGCAAGCATGTTCTGTAATTATATTTGCATGTTATGTAATTCATCCTCATAAATAAACATTATTTTGTTTACCGTATTAAAACATATCCTTGTCGATGCGTCCGTCTGGCGGAGCAGACATACATTAGATTAGATAGATGTCTTCATTGTCCACTGGGGAAAGTTGTGTTCATAAATGTCATCAGCTACGGAATCATGGTGTTCATGTATATGCCGTTAGTCCGTTTCATTTACATCCATCAATTGTTCCATCTTGACGGATGCCTTAACCATTTTGAAAGCTGGAATTAATTCCATTTGCGCATAATCCCATTTACAATTACATGAATACCGACATCTGTAGCTGATCAGGTACAATCACCTGCATGGTCCTAAAAAGCCATGATGCCAACCCAATGCGTAATGAATAGGGATGGGTACCGACCCCTGTACTTTTACCGGTACCGACCGAATCACGTCGGTATTACCGAGTATTGGTTCATGTAAAATCAATCGGTGCTACATTTCGATACCTGAGAGCGAATCTCGCGAGATTACCTCACATCTACAGCTTGTCAATTGCTTTTGTTCTCCATTGCAGCGTGATGCAGACAGGCGATTTTTACTTTGTATCTTTACATTAACCATAAGCCTCACCAAACCCCTACCCTAACATTAACCACTCTGAAACCTTGCTATTAAGCCCATCTAAAATACGATTTTTACTTTAAGTCATTAAATTAATCATAAGCCTTACCCAAGCCTTTACCCTAACCACTCTGAATTAAACCTTGCTGTTAAACCCATCTAAAATATATTAGAAGAACACGTTATACTGAAATGCTACGTCATGCTGCTTCCAATTTAAACACATTAATTTTGAAACGTGCTGAGAGACACGAAAAGGAAGAAAATAAACAGATTTTTTGCGTGACAAATTACAATATATTACGAAATGCCAGGAGAATGCGTTGGTTAGTAACCTCATGCCAAACCTTAAACGTGAATTTTGTAATCATGATTGTAATATAATTAATTTGACCGCTATAGAATGTGTTCCGGGGCATTCCAGTTTACGAATACGGGAAATCCCACCAGCATGAGAACGCCCATTTGTGGCTGCAGTTGGATGATATTAGAGCCGAAAGCGGTCAGAAGTGTGGCTACACTTTTCTAAAATTGATACAGCCAGAGACAACACTCGTTGTAATATTTGCGACGTGATATGCAAATACAAAACTTAATTAAAGTTGCCCGCAGCTATCAATGGTAACTCCGAAGACGTTGAGCCCTCCAGGGACAAAACCTCAGGAGAGCCAGCATAACAACAAATTCATTGTCATTTTCAGGTAATATAATACCTACAGTACTTGGACAAATTGTTGTTGGAGAGAAGTGGGCTTTTTCATTCCTATATCATTATAGCATCATTATCATAAGCATTTTAATAGCGTATTTTTCACACAGCTTAGGACATGTCGAGGACTCATGTTATTTAACGTTCATCATAACAGTATTCGGCTGTGTATCAACTTAGCTAACTAGCCAACATCAAGCATAAATGTAATCAATTAAGCAATCAGATTTTAATGTATAAACATATGTATAATTTATGTGCTGCCACCTTTAGCCACATCTCTTTAGATTTAGTACCAAAATAATTACTGTTGGGTATCAGTATCGAATTCAAGGTATTGGTATTGGTACTGGTATTGGTTCAAATGCGAACGGTACCCAACCCTAGTAATGACGCACAATTGCTGATCTTGTGCTGTTAGAAGATGTGGCAAATAGAAGGATTCAGAGGGAACGCGTTTTCAGACAGCAAGAAGACTTGCTGGCAAACGAGGACGAGTGGCTTATGAGCCGATTCCGATTTCCTCTGGGGTCCTGTTGGACCTCTGTGCTCTATTGGGCCCAGCGAGCACTCGGAGAAACCACGCCGTGCCAGTCCCACTTCAAGTCCTTACAACTTTTTTATTTTTTTATTTCCAAATTCTGTGATTTCCGTTATTTTTTCCAATTTCCGTGATTTGGACAAAGGTTGCATTCAGAAGCCCGCACCCGAACCTAAAATATAGAGAGTTTCGCTGTACAGTTTGCACAATCACTAAATTTACTTTCCATATGATCAAAGTACTTAGCCTATTTCTAGACAAGCAGAAAGCTATTTCACAAAATATTAGTCATGTTAATAACACATTATTTCTTCTTACAGATTAATCGACCCACAATAAAAAATAAAAGAGTAGACAAAGATTTCCTAAGATATGGAAGAAAAGTGGAACAACGACAAACAAAAATATTTATAAACGTTATTTTAAGAAGTTGTAGCTATCAGGCGCAATCGTGTGGACAAAGCCATAACATTCAGCAGCAGTCCCGCTATTTCGACCTTGCGCTCCCTGAATGCGAGCTGCCTGATTAGCAAGACCGTCAGAGAATTGCTTCAGGCGAAGGAACATAGTAGCCTATACCTAGTTATATGCATTTGGATAAGTGATTGAATGGAGAAAAACAAGCGTTGTTTGATTGCCTTTTGTATTAGGACAAACTCAATGACAGTTGTTAATATTACTGGCATATATTTGGATTATTGAAAAAAAATAATATATATATATATATATATATATATATATATATATATATATATAGATTGCTCCAAAATATGCAAATTCCGCGAGATTCCGTGTTAAGTAAATTCTGTTTTTAGTGATAGATTCCGCGATTCACGGAAACCATAGGGCCCTATTTTGCCATGATTTCTCATCAATGAATATTAATTTTGGGGCGTTTCACTGACTATTTATGGGCAATTATAGGCGTGACATGCAGCCGCAAAAGCTGCACCACATTTAGAGTTGATTGTGATTTATAAAGGAAAACGTGCGTAGGACGTGCGTGCGCACGGTTTTATAAATCTGAATATTTCTTTGCGTACGCACGTCCTATATTTCGTCCGTACGCCACTTCTGATGCAAATTCACCGCAAAGTTTTATAAATGAGGCCCCTGGGCCTGCCTGCTGCAGCGACTTGAAGTTACTGTAAACTTTGTGTATGTATGCATTAACACCAGGGTTCGAATTAAGATTTTATCTTTGTGGGGGTCTCTTAAAAAAAGTAGCTTAAGTAGGCGCGGCAGGTGTAGATAAATAAATAGCCTAACATTGGACTTCATTCATTTGAGTTCAATGTTTTATTAATAGAGGAGTAGAGAAACAACAATAATTTCAAACAACCTTATATCACCCTGTTGCTATACTGACGGTATGATTTTGTTGTCTTCATGGCAAAGAATGGGCTCTCCTAAGTGGTTTGGTATCCTTTGGTATTTAAATAACATTTGATTTTACAACAAGCATCAACCGATGTATAACATGATCAAAAACACACCCATGACGATATGCGCTCAGCAGTAGCATAAACGTAATGCGTTCTTTTGGAGAACACGTTTCTTTTAGGCTGTTTATTAACTAAATGTCGTGATATATTAAAGGAAAAAGTGCATTTTTTGTGATCTAAATAATAGTGCTGATGATTTTTTGAGACCCCCACAGGTGTATCATTTTACTGCTTTCATGTGAGCTCCCAAGTAATTTGAACCTTGACTACCACTGCATATCATGTAGTTGTATATATGGGTGGTGGAAGTTGGGCAACAGCCAACATGTTGACGTCCCGCCGGCCCTTGACCAGTCTCTATGCTGGTAAGGATCCAGTCCTTTCATTCCCTTTATTTTCTCGTCATATCTCTTGTTTGCATTAGGATTTAATTGTAGGTAGTATGGTCCAAAAATGTTTGTTTTAGCCCACTGCATTCTGTAGGATTCTGTTTTTCACGCAAAGTTTTAATTATTTTCATGCCAGAGCACTAGCCTTCTATACCAGCCCATATAAACTGGCCAAACATACCCCTCATTTTTTGCATTTTGATTATGTTGCCGCCCACTTGGTCACATGTCTTAGCAATCTCTATTGCTAAACAAAATAGCTAGCTAGCAAATTCACTTGCTTTCCACTGCCAAGATAGCAACAAGCTAGAGGCACCTACACCATGTTGATGTCTTTAACTAGCTAGAAGTAATTTAACACAATAGTGATGATTCCCAAAGCAACTTTTCTGATTACTTTATGTATTAATATGTAATCTAGTCATTGGTATCACCTAGCTGGACAGTGCTAAGTGATCAAACTAACTAGCTCTCTGCACAACCACGGACAATGCTGCCCTAGCGAACACAATAAATAATAATATTAGGCTGCTACTGCAACTTTGTTAAATGTATTGTTAAATAACAAAAAAAATCCATTCAAATAATAGATTTAGCTAGCTCTTAAATATACTTACAGCTGACGTTCTACCCTAATGACAATCTTGTGTCGCAGTTAAAATGCTACAACATCCACGTGTGGTTGGGTTTTGGGGGAGGGGCCTTACGCTGCTAAGATACACACTGACTTCAGATCAGTAATGGTCACAGTAGGCTTTGGTTGAAGGTAATAGGAAGCTGAACCTAGATCAGGATTTAGAGGAAACGTCACCCAATGTATGCAGGGAAGGAGAGAGAGCGTTTCTCTACTCAGATCATGTATAAAAACTACAAGAAAGAATTACGATTCTGCAGTAAATGCTTATCTTTAACAGCTCCAATGTCTTCCTCTGCTCAATTTCATTAGTCATGTTGAGTGACTGCTGATACTTTTCTTTGCAGATTGAATGGTGTCTAGAAAGAGCTGCAATTCGTTTTTTAAATGCATTCATACTTATCATATGAATACCTAGCCAGCTTTAACCGCGAAGACAATATTGCGTGATCAGTTTTAACCAATCACTGTGATTATACCCCTCCCACACTCCACTGCATTACACATACAATCTGGTTACAGGATTAAACTGCCTAGATACATTTTTAGGTAAAGCTGTTGTTAAATTATGACTGGGGCTTTAGTGGAATTTCTGGATCTCCTTTCACATATATTGGTCATTCAGGAATGGCTTTAAATTCCAACAACGCCACTTTGCCATGTCCCTATTATCCAATGTCTATCAATATTTTTCACTGTATCATATATATTTATATATCAATAAAAACTGCAAACTGCAAGTATGGTATTCTAGCAACCATTGGAAGTAACATAAACCTGGTTAGGACCTATTGACAAACCAGATAAGTTGTAATTTTGAAGGTTTACTTAGCACTTTGGTTTCAAAAGTGGGATGGTGCCCATGGTAGACATGTTATATGTAGTTGAAGTATAGGAACACTTCCAAATGAAAGGAGAAATTAAAAGATAATAAAAAAACCAATAACAGGTTCAGACCACTTGGTGTAACTCTTGTTATTAACTTCAATGTTAGCCATACTGTAGGTGGGATGGCATTTTTAAGTGACTTGTCAGATGCACAGGGACACTATTTCATGAAAACTTGTTAATGCAGTGACTTAACTGTCATAAATATACAGGTGTTTATTATGTTGAAAATTATGTTTGTCAACATACACTGCTCAAAAAAGTATGGGAGCATGCAATCATCACAGTACAACACCAGGTCAATTTGTTTAACATGCATTTTGTCTGATGTGATTGTTTGTATCCATGTGATTGTAATTTATGTCTGAGTGTCTGGGTGTTTTTGTACTGTATAATGTAAAGCGGCCTTGAGCTACGGAAAGGCGCTATATAAATAAAACTTCTTCTTCTTCTACCTTCAAGGATATGAATCTGTCCAGTTAGGAAGCATAAGTGAATCAATTGAGAATCAATTTCACCTGTTTTGGTGCAAATGAAAGTGACAACAGGTCCAATAGAGGCAACAGAAAGACAACCCCTAAAAAGGGAATGGTTTTGCAGGTGGTGGCCACAGGCAATTGCTCTCTCCTTATCCTTCCTTACTGATTCTTCATCAGTTTTGCATTTTGTTAGTGTCCTTGTCACAACTGGGAGCAGAAATCGGTACCTGCAGCCCATTTAGGTTGCATAGGTAGTCCAGCTCCTTCAGAATGTCACATCCATACGTGTTGTCACAAGAATTTGCTGTGTCACCCAATACAGTCTCAAGAGCATGGAGTAGATACCAGGAGACGGGCTGTTACACAAGGAGACCTGGACAGGAATGTAGAAGTCAAAGTCAAAGTTGTTTATTTATCATATGCATCGAATAACGTACATCATCCTATGCAGAGAAATTCTTTTGACATGGCACAGCGATTCTATGCAGTGGGCTTAAAAAAAAAACATTACAACAATATAAGAATATTAAAATAATAATGACAACAGTAATAATAATAATAATAATAAAACGCTATGTACTGAGCAGTGGTCTGGAAAATGTACAACAGTAGAAGTAGTAAATATTATAGATTTGGCATGGAAAATTGCTTTTAAAGGTGCATTTGAATTCTGCTACATCAGATGTAGAGAGCATAAAGTGACCAGACAGTGTTAGTGCTCAACAGACGATTTGCGATCAGTGCCTGTGCTCTATGTTGAGCAGCCGAATGGGCAGTGGGAAGAAACTGTTTTTAAGTCTGGTGGTCCGTGCCTTGATGGTCCGGTAACGTCTACCAGACGGCAGTAGTGAGAAAAGTTCACGGCCTGGGTGGCTTTGGTCTTTGAGGATGTTCTTTGTTTTCCTAAGGCATCGCTTATGGTAGATGCCTTGCACGGAGGGGAGGCAGCAGCCAATGATGCGCTCCGCTGACTTCCCCACCCTCTGAAGGGACTTCCGATCAGCAGCGGAGCAGCTGCTGTACCAGGCTGTAATGCAGCCTGAGAGGATGCTCTCACTGGTGCACCTGTAGAAGTTTGTTAAAATCCTGACAGACATGCCAAACTTCTTGAGTCTCCTCAGGAAGTATAGGCGCTTTTGGGCAGTTTTTGTTGCCGAGATTGTCTGTCTGGACCATGTGAGGTTGTCGCTGATGAACACATCGAGGAACTTGAACTCTGAAACTCTCTCGACTTCAGCTCCATCGATGTGTATGGGGGCAGGACCCTCCCTCTGCTGCTTCCTAAAGTCCACTATCATCTCTTTTGTCTTGCTGACGTTGAGAGAGAGGTTGTTGCTCTGGCACCAGGTAGCCAAGGCTCTTACCTCTTCTCTGTACGCAGTCTCATCGTTGTTGGAGAT
>JACXGM010018833.1:0-18777 GCA_016801145.1 Umbra pygmaea | reverse complement strand
GCGCCCCGGACAGAATGCAGATGTACTGTAGAATACGGCAGGAGAAACGCCCCGGAATGAGCCAAAATCATGGCATGTAGGCTATTCATCTTCCTTGACAGCAGAAAGTAAAATATAAAGAACGTTTTGTCTCTAAAGTTTAAAACAATTGAATTTCTAGCGGAAAATGGATAGCCCACTGCAGTTGTGCTTTTTGTCTTCAGTGAAAGCATACAAACAATAGTTTATACTGTTCGAATTCCGATGGTCTCTATACTAATTCAATTTACACGTCTATAATGAAGTGACAGTAGTTTAAATAATTATGTTGTCTCTAAAACAGCTAGGCCTACATGTATATTTTACGGTCAAAACAAAGTCTGCTGTACATATAGCAAATCTTTAATCGTAAGACTAATAATGGGCGGGTGAAAACCATGCTTTAATTAATAAAACTATGAATTTTGTATTCGCTCCCAGTTTTCGGATAATGAAACACTTTAGTATTCGTAACTGCATTTACGTTGTAAGTCTAAGGATTTTGTTTAAGGATTAGATCACTATGACTAGCCATAAGGAGGAAAAGGAATAACCCGGAGTAGGAGAGGATGGGATCAAATGTGCAATAAATAGAAATTTAATTAATGAATAGATTAATGTATAAATAATATATTTTTTAAGTTCATAGAATGTATAGCTCCGCCCCCCGATTTCATCGTCCATCACGATGTTTCACTGTAGACATCATCCAATGCCAAATTAGTAGACATCGCCCAACCCTAGTCAGTACACCCCACATATTTTTGTAAATTTTTTATTAAACCTTTTCATGTGACAACACTGAAGAAATGACACTTTGTTTCCAAGTAGTGAGTGTACAGCTTGTATAACAGTGTAAATTTGCTGTCCCCTCAAAATAACTCACACAGCAAGACTAAACCTCTGGCAACAAAAGTGAGTACACCCATAAGTGAAAATGTCTAAATTAGCCATTTTCGATCCCTGGTGTCATGTGACTCGTTAGTATTACAAGGTCTCAGGTGTGAATGGGGAGCAGGTGTGTTAAATGTTGTTATCGCTCTCACACTCCTTCATACTGGTCACTGAAGTTCAACATGGCACCTCATGGCAAAGAACTCTCTGATAATGTGAAACAAAGAATTGTTGCTCTAAATAAAGATGGCCTAGGCTATAAGAACATTCCCAAGATCCTGAAACTGAGCTGCAGCACAGTGGCCAAGACCATACAGCGGTTTAACAGGAAAGGTTCCACTCAGAACAGGCCTCACCATGGTCGACCAAAGAAGTTGAGTGCACGTGCTCAGCGTCATATCCAGAGGTTGTCTTTGGAAAATAGATGTATGAGTGCTTCGAGTATTGCTGCAGAGGTTGAAGGGGTGGGGGGTCAGCCTGTCAGTGCTCAGACCATACGCTGCACACTGCATCAAATTGGTCTGCATGGCTGTCGTCCCAGAAGGAAGCCTGCTCTAAAGATTATTCACAAGAAAGCCTGCAAACAGTTTGCTGAAGACAAGCTGACTAAGGACACAGATTACTGGAAACATGTCCTGTGGTCTGATGAGACCAAGATAAACTTATTTGGTTCTGATGGTGTCAAGCGTGTGGCGGCAACCAGGTGAGGAGTACAAAGACAAGTTTGTCTTGCCTACAGTCAAGCATGTTGGTGGGAGTGTCATGGTCTGGGCCTGCACGAGTGCTACTGGCACCGGGGAGCTACTGTTCAGTGAGGGAACCATGAATGCCAACATGTACTGTGACATACTGAAGCAGAGCATGATCCCCTCCCTTCAGAGACTGGGCTGCATTTCAACAAGATAACAACCCCAAACGCACCTCAGGGTAAAGGTGATGGACTGGCCAAGCATGTCTCCAGACCTAAACCCTATTGAGCATCTGTGGGATCTTCAAATGGAAGGTGGAGGAGCGCAAGGTGTCTAACATCCACCAGCTGCGTGATGTCGTCATGGAGGAGTGGAAGAGGACTCCAGTGGCAACCTGTGAAGCTCTTGTGAACTCCATGCCCAAAGAGGGTTAAAGCAGTGCTGGAAAATAATGGTGGCCACACAAAATATTAACACTTCAGACCCAATTTGGACATTTTCACTTAGGGGTGTACTCACTTTTGTTGCCAGCGGTTTAACCCTTATTGCCTGTGTCAGTGCCGGCCCAAGCCTTTTGGGGACCCTTAAGCAGAATTTGAATTTGGTGCCCCCTCCTACCATGCGGAGTCACCTGTGCACTCGATTGGGGGCCCCCTGGTGGCCACGGGGCCCAAGCAGCCGCTTAGTTCGCTTATGCCTGGGGCCGGCCCTGGCCTATGTGTTGAGTTGTTTTGAGTGGACTGCAAATCTTCACTGTTATACAAGCTGTACACTCACTACTTTACATTGTAGCAAGTGTAATTTCTTCAGTGTTGTCAAATGAAAAGTTATAATCAAATATTTACAAAAATGTGAGGGGTGTACTGGCGATCAGGGCATCTGACTGGTGCCTATAAGCAGCCCGGTTCACTCCGCCATCAGCCAAGATGAAAGATCTGTTGTTCTGTCCATGACAGTTAACCTTAATTGCTCCCAGGTCATTTAATAATAAGAACTGGTTTTAGTCTTGCCTGGTTAAATAATGTTAAAAATATTACAGACATGCACACATTATTTCAAACCATATAACACAGTGCCACCGAACCAGCTTAAAATTATTCTTGTTTTGTGAATACATTTTTGAGTGTGTAAATTATTTATCTTGCTAACTTTGGCCCTTCCTGTGTTTCTTTTCTCCAACCTTTTTTCTTATGTCAATCCTTTGTTTGTGTCTGTTTGTTTATTATCACACATTTCTGCTCTGACCGCCTAAATAAACCTCCTCTGAAACCTATATATCATTAAATGCATTATTTCTGCAACATGCACAAACACATTTCACATTAACTACGAATAATACAATTTGTAAATGTTGAAAAATCCTTGGTCATATCCTTGTTGTCCTGGTGATTTTCAAAATGTTTTACATTTGCTATCCTCCAATCTGGAATCTTGACTTACGCTTTTGTATGTGGGAGCATCTTTTGTCATTTCTTTCCACCCCCCCCCCCCACCTTTCCATCTCTCTGGCCCTTTACATCGTTGTCCTTGTAGGCTGTCTGGAAGTGCTACTGATAAGGATGTGCAGGGCGTTTAACGCCAACACCAACACCATGTTCTTTGACGGAAAATTTGCCTCCGCCCAGCTCTTCAAAGCTCTCGGTAGGAGCCGTAATTTGTTTTCTGTGACACAGTAGAATGTATACGCCTGATACTGTTTGCTACTCCAAATGAGCTTGATCAATGACAACTGATCACCGTGCTGTTGTTTCGTTTTACTTCATCACAACACAATTCATGTTAGCTTGTGATGCACAGATGCTAGAATCCAGTTCAATGAAAACTCAGCCTAGTATGTGTATATGAAATATTGTGATCTCTGCAGGTTGCGACGACCTGGTGGGTGCGGTGTTTGACCTGGCTAAAGGTCTGTGCCGCCTGCAGCTGAGCGATGAGGAGATGGCTCTGTTCAGTGCTGCCGTCCTCCTGACACCACATCGCCCCTGGCTGAGCGACAGTCAGAAGGTACTGAAGCTTCAGGAGAAGGTCTACCTGGCTCTACAGCACAGTCTGCACATGAGCGGAGCAGCCGATGAGAAGCTAGACAAGGTAGGACACAGCATGCATGCTCAGTCTAGACATGGCTCACTAGTCATTGGCTAAGGGCTACCGTATTGGAGTTATTGGGGTAGCAAATGTCCGCCCTCTGATTCCTCTCCAATAATTTTATCATACTCTGCTGAAAATCCAGAACAGGTGCTAATTTTCTCAGGACTTGCTCTGAATGGTCTTTCTCTGTGAGCTGGTATTTTATCTGTGAACTGGTCTTTCTCTATGAGCTGGTCTTTCTCTGTGATCTGGTCTTTCTCTGTGAGATGGACTTAACTCTGTGTTCTGGTCTTACTCCAAACAGTCTTACTCTGACTGTATTTAAAGTTATGTTTATAACGAGGATGCAATATATTCATTCTCCAGATTTGGGCCATATTCTATCTAGCCAAGCCCTTTTCAAGTATGTGTTTCTGACTGTTCAGTGTCTTCTCCACTCAGATGGTGTCCAAGCTGCCATTGATGAAGTCCATCTGTAATCTCCACATCGACAAGCTGGAGTTCTTCCGTCTTGTCCACCCGGAGACTGCGTACAGCTTTCCACCACTCTACCGTGAAGTGTTTGGGTGTGAAATCACTGTCCCTGACTCGACAAACAGCTCATAGACAGAAAGTGAATGTTTTGGAGAGGGAGATGGTGAGAGGAAGTGTGGAGGTAGGGAAGCAAGTGAAGGACCTCAGAAATAATAACCAGCAGTTAACGAGACAATCCAGGACGTACCAGGAAATACTCATCCTCCCAGCATCCTCTGGTGTTAGTCCTCCACTATCCCACCAGGCATTGCACTTTACACTACAGACTTCACCTTCATGGTCCTTTTGTATTGTAGCACTTTGGACAAAACCTATGTACAACATGCATAATCTAGTCATTTAGCATTGAAAACTTTTTCCATGCTCCCTGACCTCCTCATGAATGTACCTCACAGACAAGCACCAATCACCAGCTAGAACCCCATAAAGAATGTAAATATTAACTCTTCTGGGACAGTTCAACTGGTAGATTTAGAATCATTGTACTTTTATGGTTCTACTCAATGGATGCAGGGTTCTTTCATCTATACTCCTACAGACAGAAATCTAAGATGTGCCGAGGTCCAGTACTATATAGATGATGTATGTATAAAATAGACTACATGTATGCACCATCCACAGAGCAAAGAAAACATGTCTGTACTGTTGTAAATGAATAAATTGAATATATTTCTTTCAAATGATTTCCCTCATTGGGAACTGGCCAGCCCTAAAAGGGACCAGATTATGACTCCGTTATTATTACAGAAGATGATAACTACAGTCATGACAGGCCACACAACTTGGTGCTGTTCTTACAGGTCAGTTTTTCATTATCGGTTGTCTGCCGGTAGGTGTTTAGGATGCTCTCACAGACACACACAGACATCGACACTTTGTCTGACGGTGTTTGGTGCTACCGTTTGTAGGCTTTTAAAATGCAATGAGAAACCTCAATCCCACACCCCCTTCCTTTGTAAATGCCACTTAGTGATGAAAAGAATAGAAATTAACTTTTAATTTATATACATTTATATATAAATGAATATTTTAATTAGAAATGTATATAGGTGAATATGAGTATAATGTACATACATAGTGTGAGTGTGTTCTGAAAGAAAAGGAGTGGATTGTAGAGAATGATAAAGAAAAAAGGAGATGGGGATAAAAAAAAGGAAAATAGACTCCTGGACTCATCATTCTCCTGTCAACTGGACTCAGGATTCCACGGCAATACTCTCTATTTTAACCCAATGGAGATATATATTATTTGTCATGTGACCAATAGGGAGACTGAACACTGCCTAGTGGATACTGCTGGGACAAATTGACAGACCCATTGGAGAATTTGCCATGGCTGAAACAGGAGATGGAGACGCACAAGAGAAAATGGACACTTTATGAAGTTTGAGTCACCAGGACCTGAGGAGAAATGTTCCTATCAGGGTTTTTAACAAGCAGCAGCAGCCAATTGGATTGTGTTCCCAGTTTTCTTCGAGTTACAGTTAAATTTATAGTGTATCATAAGCTCTCTTTTTTGTTGTTGCATCGACTGTATTCTTTTTGGACATTGTTGTTCCTGTGTCCCCAGCTCTCACAGTATGTCAGATATTTTTCCTGTCTTACTAGGCAGGCACAAGTGTAGCTATCAGCTACCTCCTGAATATTTTATGTTTATTAGGTTTCTGATTCAGCTAGGGCATCTCTTAACCCTTTGAGTATGTACTGTATGCTAATTTAAAAAATTGGACTCTAAAACTCCGGAACAGAACACTAAGCATAAGGTTCTAAGGACTCACAACACAAGGGGTTAAAAGTGTGTCTTCTTGGGGAGCTAGCTGTTTTCCGTTTGCCTACTGTAGGTTCTCTTGCCAGTTTCCTCTAATAGCCTTGTATTCTTTTCAACTTGCACCTAAGACGAGACTCTTATGACGATCACTGTGTATGTAAACTATTTTTGTAAACGTTAAAGTCTACACGTAATTTGCTCTGTATTCTCTATGTAACGTGATCTATGTTGGACAAGAAAGGATCAGCAACAAAAAAATAGAAGATTTCTATCTTAAAATCTTTAAAAAATAAACAATTCATGGGATTTAATGTTGCTATTGTGATTTTTATTTTACTATTGTCTTGGAATATTTTCCTTCTTTTATGTCATCACATTGTTGTGAAGTAACTCATCTATTTTTATAAGAACCTAGGAAAATGTAAAAACAATACTTTTTTGTTTCCTCTATCCTCCCCATAAGACACAATGTACAAGAGGTAGGCTATACTGTTAGATTAAACGAGTCATTTTGCTCCATATACTATAGTTGAACATTGGGATACATTACCTGTGTATTAAAGAATGTAATAAAAGTAGTTCTTTCATACGTGTGATATGTCTTAAATATAAAAATGTCCTCATACACATACAGAATAGTCTAGACGGGGTAAAAATGCAATATGAATATCTTGAACAACTAGATATGGGTTAATAATTTGGGGATTGCCTTACAACAGCTTCCAAAATGTTTAATGACGCTTTCACCAAGAGAAGCAGTTGTTCCAGCTCTCTGAATACTGAAATGAGTGGAATTTCAAGAAGGGGCCATAATGAATAAAACTGAACAGGGCAGACCACCAAGCCAATGATTTTCATATGTTTTCTAAATATTTTCTTATTTTTTACAAATTAAAAGACAAAGAAGGCAACTCTAAATACGGCATTAAAAAGACAAACCACATAAACAAACAGTGCCTCAGATACTGTTGCCCTCAGATGAACTATCACACCATAGCATGGCAATTTAAAAACAAATACAGCTAAGTAGAATCACATAGGGCACTTTTGTTTGTCCCCAGAAGGAAACCCTTTCTGCTGCTAGGTACAGTAGAACTCTTCTCTTTATAGAACTCTCTGCAAAGAACCCCCATTAAAGGGATATTATTACAACCCTGAACTAGAGGTTCTGCCTAGAACCCTGTATGACAGGTGTTACCAAGAACCTAAAATGTTCCCAGAACTTCCAGTGCAGGATTCTACCAAGGCTCATTTAATCCTAAATGGTTCTACCTAAAAACCCTGTAACACTTAAACCAGCGCTATTGAAAACAAACAAAAAAAATGTTTTAGGACAACTCAACCTAGGAACTAGCATTTTAGATCCAGGGTTGAAAACATCAACCTATTAATACAAAAAATCTGCATAGCAAAATAACTGATTACTAATGGTTGCATTGATACAATTGTGTCATAAAAAACAAAATCATCACAGTTTAAAATGAGCCAATATGAATCGTCAACTTCCTGTTTATTCATATGTTCAACATTCATTGTGTTTCTCAATTAGGTAATGCACAAATACAGACAGGTGACAAATTAACAGAAAAACCTGAATAAATGAGTGGAGAAACATAATGAATGCAGATGCTGTGGGATTATTCTGAGTGGTGACCTTTATCCCATAGTGAAACATGTCTACCCTGATGGGAGTGGTCTCTTCTTGGATCACAATACCACCATTCACAGAACACAAAGATTTGTATTGAATTTGTCACCTGTATATTGAAGCTTTATTCACATTTTCATTTATTTTCAAAACTTACTGTCTCAAAGTATGGAGAAGGGCACAACGCATCATTGGTTATGGTAATTACTACAATTGAAGTAATGTAGAAAGTATTGGTCAGTGTGTTTTAATATCAAGTAATCATTTTGATTTATTTTGTATAAAATAAATTAAAATTTCACAACCACACTCTAAAATGTGCCATGTCCTATAAAATGGTAAAGATTCTAGTACCCAGTCATTACAGATTAGATTTTGGGTTAGGGTGCATTTACAGTACGCACTATGTTTTGGTTGGATCTAGGCATACAGGTTACTGTAGGTCAATGATGTTAGGTTACTGTTAGGGATAGCAGATAGGGAACCTTGAACTGGTTTCTGGTCCCAAGATGATGAATGATAGAAAAACAAATATTTCCAGCTAAGGGTTAGGTTTACTATAGGCTATAGTGTTAGAATTGTGGTCACCTTTAGGATAAGGTGTTTAGACGTTAGGTTATGTGTCAGGGCCGTGCACAGACATTTTGGGGAACAGGGGCTCAAGTTTAGAAAAAAGGTGCCCCACACGCATGCATAGACACACACACACACTTTCCAAGTGTCCATTATTCCCATTTCCCAATGGTGCCACAAAACCATGTATATGTTCTGAACTTGGACATAGTTCAGTCTCCTCCACTAACACACTATTCCTTTAAGATTCAACAAGTTTTCATTAAAGTATTCATTAATATATTTCAGTCAGGCTGTGTTCAGTTGAGCAGACCAATCACTTATCAGCAGACAAGTATAAACAAACTGCCTAAAGGTGACAGAAGGTCAGATTGCTCAGTGATTAGGGAGTCAGACTTGTAGGCAATTTGCAACCCTGACTGTTACAAATGTCATTGTGTCCTTGAGCAAGGCACTATATGTTGCTCCAAGGGGATGTCCCTGTATGCACTGTAAGTTGCTCTGGATAAAAATAAGTGCAACTTGTGTATCAACCATAGATTTTATAAGGTGTCAACTCTTAATATTGCGCTCAGTAGAGCCATTAATGAAGTTATCCTGTCCAGTGAATAATATATTGTATTTTATTGGTTGCTACACATTTAAAAGTTGAACAATATAAATAGGCCAGTTAGCCGGAAACCTGTGTCTAAAAACGCAAGCATTGCTGAGGAGATCTGGAGATTTATTTGATTGGTTGATTCCAAATTGAGGGTGGACCTCAAATTAAGTTTAATTTTGATTTATAATTAAGATTTATATATCTATATAGCACAGGATTACATTTTAATACTCCAGTGTGGTTAAGGTTAGGGTTAAGGTTAGGTGTACGGTTAGATATGATTAATAACAGAGAAAACTATGCTCATGTGCACATTTCTGATGTCATGTGAGGTGCGTCCTCAGTTTTGAGTCAACCAATCAAATGACTTCTGCCTTCAAGGCAGATCTGCCTGGAGAACACTTTTCAATAACTAAAAGTCCTATGAGCCAAAACATTTTTCTTAAAGGGGCTGGAGTGGGGCCCATAAATATACAACAATTATATTTTGGAGAATGTGAGTGGTATACAATTTTATAGAATTAATTAAGAACCCCCTGAGGTCTATCTGTGCACGTGCCTGGGTGTCATGCTAGGTTTAAGGTTATTGAGGTAACGGTTAAAGGTAATGGTTAGGGTAAGTGTTAGGGATGGGGAATAGGGAGCACAGTTTTAGGGTCTCCCACTGATCAAAATATTTTGAAAGACGTCTTTTTAACCACAAAGGCGTCCTTTCAACATCTTTTCAACCTCAATTACTAAGAGGGCTGTCACTCTCAGGTCCCCACAAGGATAGAAAACAAACATTTACTGTAATGTACAAGTGTACTGTACTGTACTGTGTGAGTAGACACTTTAACAGAAATCAGTAATTTCACAAATCTGTTCTTGGATTATGTCCCATGATAAACACTCCACTAATATACCTAAAATTGCTTGGGAGCAGGAAATGGGTCTTGAATTTTCTGATGATTTCTGGGATGGAGTGATCAATAGAATCACTCCACTTCATCTTGTGCTCAACTTGGACTTATTCAGTTTAAGGTGACCAACAGAGTTCATTACTCTAAATCCAGATTGTCCAGAATGTATTCCACAGTGATGGATGAGTGTGACAGATGTCATTCCTCCCAATGTAACCTCTACCATATGTTTTTTACCTGCTCTAAATTGAACTGTTACTGGACCTTTGTATTCCATACCCTTTCAGAAGTACTTAAAATCTGTATAAATCCATGCCCCCTGATAGTGGTGTTTGGAGTCCCTGGGGACTCCCTCTCAATGAATTACAAAAATGCAGATATCAATGCTTTTACTACACTAATAGCCAGACGTAGGATTTTGCTGCTGTGGAAGTCCTCTCAGCCACCATTAGCCTCTCAGTGGTTATGTGATGTCGTGTCATTTTTTAAACTTGAGAAAATTAAGTATTCCATGAGGGGATCACAATCAAAATTCGTAGAAAAATGGCAGACTTTTATTTCCTATTTTAATGGCTTGCAGAGGCTCCCCTCTGATCTGAGTCAGATTATATATAGTCCACCAAGTGTAATTTATTTATGTTATTGAATGTATTTGTATTTATGTTAGTGTGTTGTCAGTTTCTTTAGATGTTTTGTGTGGGGTGGGGGGTTGAGGGAGATGTGTGGGCTGGGGATGGGTAGCGGGGAGGGTGGTTTTGGAGGTCAGGGATTATGTTGGGGGGACTAAAATTGTAAAAATTGTATTGAAATATATATGTTGCTGTACAACATCTGTTAATTTTTCCTGTCAATCATTATACATAAATAAATAAAAAATGAATATTCATTCTGATTTTAGTTGTCAAACCACATGCAGGTATGTCCCTCCCTCTCCTTCTCTTTGCTTCTGACCTTTCTTAAATAGTACACGCAGCGGTGGACAAAGTACTGAGTATATGTACTTTTCCGAGTAAATCTGAGTTCACAAGTTTTGGGAAGTCCCTACTTAAGATCAAATTGATCAGGTAAAAGGAGATCACATACTGGTTATCATGATTGATATTTCCTTTACTCCTTCTAAATGTTTTATAGGTTGCTGTTAAGATACCTGATCAATTTGGTCTTAAGTAGGGACTTCACAAAACTTGTGAACTCAGAGTTACTCAGAAAAGTACTTTTACTCAAGAAAACGTCCACCTCTGTGTATAACACGTTTTGTTTGGCAGAACGAATACAGAACATCTAATACCCATATTCTTTTGTTGATCTATTCTAATGTAGCCTATAGTAGATTCTGTCGCGAACTTTTGCTTTTAATTGTATGTTGTCTTATCTTAAGAAAAAGTGATAGTTGCAAATCCAGTTGTGCAGGATAACACCTTTGTTTAGGCTACGCTCACTGAAGTCAAGTAGACCTAGTGGCCAGGCAAGGCAAGGCAAGGCAAGAGAAGACAAGACATTTTTCCATCGAAAAGGCAAAGCTAGACGACGTGTA
This sequence comes from Umbra pygmaea, assembly GCA_016801145.1. Classification (NCBI taxonomy): domain Eukaryota; kingdom Metazoa; phylum Chordata; class Actinopteri; order Esociformes; family Umbridae; genus Umbra; species Umbra pygmaea. The sequence goes on along the minus strand of JACXGM010018833.1, from coordinate 7,528 downwards.
TGGTCCGCTGCAGAAAAAGAGCTACGCATTGGAGAAGAGAAAAGATAGCTGGCTTACTATCAAACCATCAATTATTCCGCAATTATTTGAAACTAATTCAGCTAACACACTGATTCAAATATGTCTGTTGCAGGCTTCAAGAAACAGTTTTACAAAGCCAGCCAGGTCAGTGAACAACTTATTGTCGGGGGACGCCACGTTAGCTAATGCGAGCTAAGTTACTTAATACATAACGTTACTTGTACTTAACTCATTCAGTATGTGCTGTTGTAAGTTTAAAAAATGTATCCAGTTGTCCTTTAGTTTAACTTGTGATTTAGGCCAATAGCCAGCCAGCTACCCACATGACGAAGAAGTAATGGCATTATTGTACAGTAAGTCACACAGTAAGTAGTAGTTAGCTACGGTAGCTAACTTTGGCTAACTAGCTAGTTAGTTAAGCAAACGTTAACTAGCTAGCTATGAGTTCAATAAGTTTTTCTATAGGCATCCTGATAGTAATTGACTAATTGAAATATCGTTACGTGGTTTAAAACAAGGCTGTAATGTTTCAGAATAGTAATAGTAGCTATTCCGATGCTTTTAAAAACAGCGCCGCTGATCCTGATGTTATCGTTACTGTTTGTTTATTGTTACACTGTTTGTTTAGTGTTTACTGATACTGTACAGTACAGTTATTGTGTTGGTAGAACTTAGATTTACATTTTAGTCATTTAGCAGACGCTCTTATTTAGAGCGACTTACAGTAAATACAGCCGGGAATGGATAAGGCAACTTTACGACTAGTAGTCCGACTCCCTGACCGCTGAGCCATCTAACGTAGATTGAAATCTAACGACATTATACTGCTGCTGGAGAAGCGTTTCTCTCTTTATGTGCCGTGTTCACCGGAAAATCTGCCACTTTCCCTACAATCTGGCCGGGGTTTACGGATAGATTTCATTTGGAAGAATGGTCAAAGTGGGATACAGCAGACTAGATAAATTGAACTTGGTTTGCGGGACAAACTTTCAGCAGAGAAATTATGTAGTTTGCCAGTATGTGTATTTGTTTATTTATTTACTTGGGACAGTGCACATTAATCAACAATCGTACACTTCTGTACAGACTGTAAATGAGCCAAATTATAGCATAGATGCTAATTTCCATCGGTAGTCTGAAGGAATAGAAATTCATTACCAATAGTATGAAGGAATACACACTATTACCAATAGTGTTAAATATTGTCAGTACACACAGTTTAACATGACCTGCCTTCGCAATCATGGATTCACACCAGAAGTCTACAGCATGAAAAAGTGTCTGCCAGTGCTGCTGCAGCACCATCCATAGCTAAGATACTTGTGAATCAGTGAGACATATTCAACAAAAACGATCATGACGCTTATTACTACATGATAAATAAATGTGCATTGCAAATGAAAAAGTGACATTCAGTCATATTAGCCTTTTGATTGTTCACTGAGATTATTGGACGCCTTCTGTAGTGTTGATGTGTTCTTTCTTTGGGTGTGGCCTGTATTGTTGTTTTGTAAGCCATATGCAGAGCTGCAGTAATACCCAAACTGGATTTTTGTGTCGAGTCAGTTGGCCGGAAAATACACCCACACGCTTTGCACAGGTACAACAAGGTATCATGTACCTGTATAATACACGCACAGTTTCTCATATTCTCTGATGCTGATCCAGTTTACATGCAATATTAACTTGAAATAATGAAATTTCAATTACAGTGCACATACAGTATTACAGTACTTAAGTATTTGGTAAAGTGTGTCCAAACTGGTACTGTATGACAACCTACAATCAGATAATGTCTTCATGTTGTATCCCTAAACGTTTTGCTATTTCCTAACATTGATTTTATAGAGTAATTGTAAAATAGCAATGTGTTTACCATCTTGCTACTCTGTCTGTAGCCCAGTCATTGTTACACCTTGAACAACAATGGGAGATTGCTGCATTATCAGAGTGAAGCTTTGAGAAGTAGGTCGAGCTGTTCATACGAACACTCACACACCAGAGAGTGATTTTTATTTTCAGAATTTAACTGAGAACAAAAATCATATTTTCAGTGATAACCTGAGCCAATTCACATTCTACCAAGAGGACAGCCAATCCCATAAATAATGTAAAAATATAATGAGACATGTTGATAACATGAACGAACATGCCAGTAAAAAGATTCTACTCCAGGGTAAGCCTGCCTTATGTCATGTTAAATTGTGTTTCTGAATGAGGATTACAGCTGTCAGTCGCTAAAGCTAGATCAGTGCATTATGCTATGTAATGATTTGTGGCTGTCTATGGTAACTGCAATAGTTATTGAACTTATGAGTGTGCAAAATCTTGTTAAAATTAATGGCAACAACAATTTTGTTGCCCCACAGACTGTTGAAGTGTTTGGTGTTGCGACTAATATATTGTACACAGATGAATGAAACGATATGGTTAGTAATCGCCTTCATTTTGTAGTTGAAAAGTTAAATCAAGTGTATGATGAAGCCAGCACACGCTGTGGGTTTTCATGACTGTTTGAAAGCCACTGCTGTAGTGATGGATTGACTAACACACTTACTGTGGTTATGTGGCCTGCAGGTCTACAGTCCCTGGAGACTGCTTTACTGGTGTTACATAGTCTGTTTGTTGTGACCTTTGAATCAACCGACAGTCTATTGTGGTCGCGATGTGTGTCTTCCCGTGAGAAACATTGTTTTTGCGAAATTGTTACTATCTTTTTTGCATTGGTGTAACTATTTTCATACATGCGTGGATACCTGTAGAGCAGGTATATACGGTAGTCAAAACTTACCCTACGAAGGCCGGAGCCTGAGTACCAAGTCTAAATAAGTCCCAGATTAGAGGGTTGCGTTGAAAAAATGGAGTGGGACTGACTTCGAGGGCCGGAGTTAAATATCTGTCCTGTATCTGGTTTCGGTCTCTTGAATGGTGTTGATTTGTCCTTTTAAATAGAAAGCAGGGATACTCAGAGTTTTCGATACCTACAGACAACCTGTACATGCTTGAAGAAGTGTAGTACTTTAATAAACGAGTACAAGACTTCTCAATGCAAGATGTGAACCAGCTGTATTGTCTCTGAAGTAACATGTTATCGGTAATCTTTTTCTTTGCCCGGCCATTTTGCAGATGGTGAGTGAGAAGGTAGGGGGTGCAGAAGGAACCAAGCTGGATGAGGACTTCAAAGATCTAGAGAAGGTATGCTATTTCCCTTTCACACAAACACATCTCTGTACCACACACAACCATAATTATTGCTGGAAGTTGTTGCCTAAATATTTCCGGCTTCACTCACCACCACTACCAACAGAGGGCTGATGTGACGAGTAAAGCAGTGGTGGAAGTCATCTGTAAAACCTCAGAGTACCTGCAGCCCAACCCAGCGTCCAGGGCCAAGTTGACTATGCTGAACACAGTGTCCAAGATCAGGGGCCAGGTGAGGAGCCCTGGATACCCGCAGGCTGAAGGACTGCTGGGGGAAAGCATGGTCAAGTACGGACGCGAGATGGGGGAGGACACCAGCTTTGGTAAGACAGGGAGAATAAAATGTTTTAAACCTCCCATTTTGACCTAGATGTGTAGTATGCTGTTTTTATGTGCTTAAACCCTTTAGGAAGAATCATTATTACACCTCAGTCACTCATGAAATACTAAGTTTAAACCAAGTAGATTTGACAGGCACAAATACATGACACAATACACAACTTTGTGGGACCTTTTTTAGCTCAATAGCACCCACCACTCTTATGAACAATGGTGAAAATCCCAGGATGCATCTGCAATTAAACACCATGAAGTCGTCTTTTTCCTGTGGCCTTTAAAATACAAAATTGCAAGGGTTTGTGAAGTAGTGACAACTTTAAAGAATACTCAGCAGCAGATCCATGTAATTTATTGAGGCAGCTGTGTGGATTGGTCACACACTCATGCGTACGACTTGTTTATGTCGTGAAGGTGGCGCCCTGGTGGACGTAGGTGAGTCTATGAAGAGGCTGGCCGAGGTAAAGGACTCCCTTGACATTGACGTCAAACAGAACTTTATTGATCCGCTGCAAGCCATTGTTGACAAGGACATCAAAGACATCCAGGTACAGATCTAGAATTATATGTAGTTTGGTCAGTTGTGGCACTTTTGTGTCCTTAAGCTATATCCAACCTGCCTTGAATAGCATGAAAAGGACATTCCAAACCCAATTTAAACCTGTTCTGATATTTCACATTGGTTGTGTTCTGTCTCGATGTTTAACAACTGCCTTTGCCAAATCTTTATTAAAACAAAACAAACCGGGATGCATATTATTATTTCACTTTCGAGACATGTTGACAAAGTCTAAATTATAGAGACTCTGCCCTATAGAAATAGAATGGATAGAAAGGCCATTCCAATTCAAATCAATGTAGCAGAATGGTCGAAGCGGCAGCCATTTTTATGTGTACCATTCCATTGCAAAGATCTAGCAGCCTACTTCCGCATTAAACTGATTTGCGTGTTGTCACCATGCCAACTAATAACAATCGCCATTTTGTTGTGTACTAATCGAATGACCACGCCAAGCAGTTCAATGGCCTTTCTATCCATTCTATTTCTATGCTCTGCCCATTGGAGATTGTTTTTGTTCTAACCCTGCATAATAAACTGGAAGGGATATTTGCTCTTTCTCAGCACCATCTAAAGAAGCTGGAGGGAAGGCGTCTGGACTATGACTACAAGAAGAAGCGCCAGGGGAAGATCCCAGACGATGAGATGAGGTCAGCCCTGGAGAAGTTCCATGAGTCCAAAGAGATGGCAGAGAGCTCCATGCACAACCTGCTGGAGACTGACGTGAGTCAAACCTCTGGTATATGTACCTCAGGGTGCAGAAGTGCTTTACTGGGTTGAGTGGGAAATTCTCCCAGGTAGGGGTGAGAAGCCAAGAGACCAGAGGTGGCAGAACAAAGAGCTTGAGTGAACATGTATGATTTGAGCATTGGCTGAATTGGGGAGAGGTAAATCCATTAACAACTCCACGGGGAAGTACCGAGGTCTGGTAGTGCATTCATATGCTTCAGCTGGAGGCCAGTGGAGTTAGCATACCACTGACGGAAGAAACCATTAAAGGTTTGATAAAGCGAAGTGATTTGATGGATCGAGAGGAGATGGTCTAGAGCTGAACCCTGGGGGACACCAGTAGTGAAAGTCTGTTAGGTAGACTTAGATTCATCTCCACCTTATAAGAGAGAGTCTTAATAGTGCACAGTGGAGATGCCAGTGTATAGATGTATAAGGATGAGGACAGGGGCAATAGAAGCACTTTAAGTGATAGACTTTAGCTGCATATCGAGGCTGCAGGAAAGGATGATGGGTCATCTGACAGTGTATTTTCTAGGGATGCACCGATAACACTTTTTCATTGCTGATACTGATCCGAGTACTGAACTTTGATTTCCGATCTGATACCAAGTACTGATCCGATACAAGTGTTTTAATGCTACGGAATGTAAAACTTGCATCCACCCATTGTGCTGTCAGACATTAGAGACATGGGACACGTCTGACTCTCTGTAGTGAATCTAATTGCAGTTACATCTTAGCAAATCCAAACGGTAATTTTACTCTACCGTTCAGGAGGGTGTTTCAGACACATTGACTCCGCTAGGCTGGTGGATACCCACATTTTACCAGCCACCATATTGTTTATCCAACAGCGTGTCACATTTGAGAGGTGCAGAACTTGTGTAACACAACTTACAATATTGGTTGAATTATCTTTTACTTTTGTACATTTAGTTCAACGACTCTCATGTTTACTGCACCTTATTAGCACATAGTATCAGATTATGGTATCGGATTCCATATGCTGACACTCAATCCCGTATTTATGTCCAGTATTGGAATCTGTGCATCCCTAGTGTTTTTATCCATATTTTGCTTTGTTGTCTGCAGCCTTTTTTTTCCAGCTTCCAGTGAGTAACCTTGACAAGGCCAGAAGGAAAGGGGCAAGGACAGTCAGGATGTGGAGAGGGTGAAGTGTAGGGTTGACAATGTAATAAGAAGCATTTTGCAGATGGGATAATAGGGCCCTATGAAATCCTTTTTATTTTTGGCCTATTTCATGAAACCTTTTTCAAAATTCTGATTTTTTTCTCTCCATTTTTTGTGTAATTCCACTTTTTTTTCAAACCATTATATAAACACCCCGGGCCAGTGGTTCTTAATAAATGTTGGTTACTGTACCACCAGGGGTCCTAGTACCCATGGTTGGGAACCACTACTCAGACAGAAGTGGTTTGCACAAATATTTTCTTCACCCATTTGCAACTGAACAACTATTTGGACAAATTTGCATTCGGAAGCCCGCACCCAAACCTAAATGTAGAAAGAACTTCTCTAATATACTGTTTGGATGTGCATTGCCTCATAGGCTAAATTTGATCTAATTAATTACAGTTGTGCTCATAAGATTGCATACCCTGACAGACATTGTGACATTTTGTCATTGATTTTGACAATATCAAAAAATCGGACTAATGTAAGAATAGTGATCATTTGAAGCCATTAATTATCACAGTAGTTTGGCTCCTTTGTAAACCATACTGATAACAGAAATCACCCAAATGGCCCTGATCAAAAGTTTACATATCTTTGAATATTTGGATTTATTATGGACACACAAGGTGACACACAAAGGTTAAAATGCAATTAAAGGTCCATTTCCCACACCTGTGTCATTTTCAATTGCAATTAGTTTCTGTGTATAAATAGCCAATGATTTTGATAGCTCTCACGTGGATGCAGTGAGCAGTCTACATACTGAGCCATGGGGAGGAGAAAATAACTGTCAAAAGACCTGTAATAATTTCATTTATTTTTATTTGATAGGAACAATGCTCATTGATCAACAGACAAGTTTCTTGCTGTAAACAAGCCAGAGTTGGCTACAAGTGCTAGTTTCCATCTGTTCTCCCTAGCCAGATCTTAATAGGCTCCCTAAAATAAAAAAGCCAATACAAATACACTATAAATTTAGGAAATCCAGTAGCAATGTAATAAATACAACAGGAATTTTAAAACTATGAATATACCCTCAACCAGAAAATATATTGCTCACCTCATCTATTCCTCAACTTAATTACAGTATGAATAAAAGTATAAATTAAGTAGAGCAAAAATACAAGTAAAATATGTTCATGGGCTTAAGTATTCAGCATATGGTTACAATTGTAATTGTCCCTAATCCAGGATTTAAGATGTTTTTTAAAAGAGGAGAGACTATTACACTCCCTTATTTCATTGGCCAGACTATTACACTCCCTTAACTCATTGGCCAGACTATTACACTCCCTTAACTCATTGGGCAGACTATTACACTCCCTTAACTCATTGGCCAGACTATTACACTCCCTTAACTCATTGGCCAGACTATTATACTCCCTTAACTCATTGGGCAGACTATTACACTCCCTTAACTCATTGGCCAGACTATTACACTCCCTTAACTCATTGGCCAGACTATTATACTCCCTTAACTCA
>JACXGM010018832.1:0-10362 GCA_016801145.1 Umbra pygmaea | reverse complement strand
GGATAATATTCATCACTTCACAATACCTTAATTATCCATATAATATTTAGCTTAATTGTCAGTGCAGATTAGCTAGCTGCTGCAACTCCACTGAATTTCAGCATTTGAGTAGGATATAGGTTTGAATCTCATTGGTAGCCCTATTGCATCTCATATTGTAGGCTATTTGCTGCATATTAGGGGTGGGCAATACTGCAAAATTTGAGTTCGATGATCCGACACAAAGTAATACAGGGCCAGTATTGCCGATATTTATACCGATACATTTTACTATTAAAAGCAGTGTATGTACTACTCTACGTACGGTAGTGTACCATGATAGATGAGGTATTTATAATTTTAAATATTTGTATCTTACTTTAAGAATGATCTACTTAATATGTTACTTTATACCATATTTTTGTCTGATTTTCAGACATTTTAGGAAGTCAGATTATCTCAGCGTACTGGAAAATAATTTTGCTTACTTTAGGCATATTATATCTTAATTTAGGTACATATTGTCTTTTTTCTGGATGTGTGTTTTTGCAGTGTATTGTAAGGTGATTGGTGAAATTTCTACCTGCCACCTGTGAGACTTTGTAAAATCGTGTTGACAGTGTGTATCTTCAGGATTCGCGGTTGGTACCGGTGAGTAGTCAGTGTGCGCGACAAATTTGTTGGTGCACTGCACTGCACAGTCGCAATAGCAGCGGAGTTGGAGAAGCAATTTTTTCATGACAACGGAAATGGAAGTGGTTGCCTATCGATCCTATTGTCGCTAATGCTAATTATGCAAACAAGAGACTAATAACGGTAGTATAGATATTTTGGGATCAATCCGCCTACCACTAATAACCATTACATTTCTCACCTTCCCTCCTTCTCTTTGTCTGCTCATCTTCATCTTCTGCTGGCTTTCCAAACGATAATTTAGTTTGTTGCAGCCTTTTCATTTTCGGTCATTTGAATGAAAACCACAGGCAGAAATTAACATGGCGTCAAGTTTATTTTGAATAATGAATTTGTGGGTATTGATGTTTATGTGAGCTGTGCGAGACACTGCATTGCGTTCTTTAATTGGTTAAGGTAACACTCCGCTACAGCCGACTACTTTCGTTTTGACATGACAGCAGTATCGGAAAGTATGTGTCACGTGACGGTCCGTTGATGCTAAGATAATTGTTTCGTCTACTATTTTCGACACTTCTAGAAAAAAATACCGAGGTCATGACCTCGGTGTCCTCAATGGTAGTTACGGCCATGCTAACCTCCATTTCTGTCTTTTCCTTACCTTTCTAATTTTTTGCCTATGTTTTATACTGCATTCATTCTTTTATTTGTGTTATTGTGTGTTGTGACACAGATGTTTATATTACTTTCTTTTTTAGATATAACACTTCTGTAAAGCACTTTGGTCAGCCTAGTGGCTGTTGTAAACGTGCTATAGAAATAAAATGAACTTGAACTTGAATGAACTTGTAATTTGGGAGAACATCTGAGATATACGGTAGCGCAGAAGAATAATCAGACATCCCAAGTCTCCCGGATGTCCTGAAAGTCTCCCGCATTGTAATTGCAGCTTTATAACGCCTGCATATTATATACAATATCCTAGACAATGATTTTCTTCATCAAACAAAAAATCGATGTCCGGGAAATAAGTCAGGACCGCGTATCTTGCCAGAGAATATGATCATCTTTCTGCAAAAGAACTGCTTAAGTTTGACGCTGGATTAGTTATACTATACAAGTCTGTCAGTTCTGTCTAGCTTGAATGCTTTTGTGTATGACACTTAGCCAGGGGCGCCGTATAGGGGGGAAAAGTAAGGACAATTCCAAGGGCCCATGACTGACAGGGGTTCATAGACTTGTCCGTGTCTGCGATTGGTCCGATGGTGCACACACCGCCCCTTTTATGTAAATGCGCTCGTCACTACATTGGGAAATCCTGGGTTGATTTAACAAATTGATAACCACCGTCTTGACATTTCTTATCTAGATCGCAATTGTTAGGTTCAGTGAGGCCAGGTAATGAAAATAAAACCAGGGCATGTTGAACTTTCTTCGTAGTATAGGCCCCTGATCTGTCTATTTCCTGGGGCCTATACTACGAAGTTCAACATGCCCTGGATTTCTTTTCATTACCTGGCTTCACTGAAAGAGTCATCTTTCTGCCTCTCCTTAATTCCTGAATGGCCCTCTTACCCAGCCAGACACTCCCAATCAGCTGAGAGTGGCAGCAGGTGTGCACTTTTAAAAGATACATATAGATATGAAGGGGGTGGGGAATGACAGTTCATGAGGAAAGTGTCACACAATGACACAAAAACAAACTATTACCCACATTGCTACATACTTCCTCCTTTAGACAAAGTAATGAGAAAGACATTCACATAGAGCCATAGTTGCTGATAGGATGGACTTGTGGTGGATATTCTGTGATATAGTAGTATTTGCATTGACCTTCATGAGAAAAGGTAAGAGAAAATTATTACCTAAAATATTAATTATTTGTTAATTATTTGTCATAATAATAATTTACAGTAAATACAGGGACATCCAGAGGTGGTAATTTACTTGAGTAAAATAATTTATGAGTTACTCTGAGTTCACAAGACCAAAATGATCAGGTAAAGTGATTTAATATCTTAACAGTGACCTATAAAACAAGTAGAAAAATGAAAGAGAATATAAATCATGGTCGCTGGTAAGATATGAACTACCTTTACCTGATCATTTTGGTCTTAAGTAGGGACTTCCCAAAACTTGTGAACTCAGAAAAGTTATTTTATTTAGGTACCACCTTTGGGGACTTCCCCCTGGAGCAATGTAGGGTAAAGTGCCTTTCTCAAGGACACAACAACATTTGGCCCAGTCAGGAATTGAACTGACATCCTTCCGAATATTAATCTGACTCCCTAACCACTGAGCCATCTGACACCATAAAGAAAGCTGCATGTATATTTGAGTTTTAAATGAGAAAAGAATCAAAAGTATAGTATGAAATCATGGCTTTGACAGTACTGTAGTATACCACTGGGCACAATCTAGTATAGAGTTATATTATGATTTCTAATTCCTAAATAAAGTAACTAAATCATACTCACTCAAACTTTACACTCTTAAAATGTTATATAAAAATATTTATCTACAATGGGAGTAAAACATATTTGGTGTAGCAGCATTTATTACTCTTTCTTTTAGTCATGCATCTTGAATTTCAAACAGGAAATTCTGGAAAAGCCAGACTGGTTTCCTATTCTCACTTAGCCTATGGAAGGAGGCACTGGTTTCAATAATGACAATATGTTTTTGACCTATGTCCTATAACCAAATCCTCAGGCACCATGGAGGGGCATGCCCCACACTTTCAGAACCTCTGACTTAGAGCATAGATTATGTTAGCTCCAAATGTCCACCCTGTTATTGTCAAACCTCATATCCATCTACACATAACTGGGTGAACATGCACTCAACAGGGTAGACATGGATATCTTACACAGGGCTTCCAATAGCTGGCTTTTAGCTACTAATATACTTCAAAAGTATTTATATGGGGACAAAAATGCTTTAACTTGTTGATAACACAGTTTGAATAATGTTGATAATATATTTAATGTTAAAATAATCCATAGTTGCCAACAATTAAACACAATGTGTGAAATTGCAGCCACACTGCTATCTTAATATGGAGGACAAAGTCTGCCAAAATTAGAAATAAATAAATCAATAAATATATGCATTGATCAAAATATTTATACATAAATACATACATAAAATATAAAATTATACTTTTATTAATCAATATTATTACCCTATTTATTTATTTCCGTGATCATTTACTTCTGTATTTATTTATTTTTATATTAATATATTTCCATATTCTTTTATTTCTGTATTTATTTATTTCCGTTTATATTTATTTCTGTATTTCCACATCCTTAAGCTAATGAAGAGGCTGTCACTCAAAGTATGTCACGGTGTCACCTTTTTCCCATTGGTTGATCGCTATCAAAGCAACAGCGTGGACAGTCACTACTACTGAGTTTAGGCAATGGTTTATTCGTGCTATTCCAACTCGTTCAATTTGTCTGGCAAACCTGTCCACTACACACCCAATAGGGGTGGGCAGATCGATCCAAATTTATAGATACTATATTTTGTTTTTGAAGATTAATTCTAGCATTAATAGGATCAGATACCAGTTTCTCTCTTCTATTCTTAGATTGTCTTCTTGTGACATTGCATCTCTTTTAGGGTTGGTGAAAGAATCCTTTATCCAACAAACCAACCCTGTGTCGTACTCTTGGTTCCTCCCCAGCTGCGTTTTTTATGTTCACAATCTGTTTCTATCTCCTGCTCTTGCTATGGCTGAATGAAAAGTAATTTGTAGAATTATAATCAGTGAGCTCTAAAATACAGCGGGTGAAATAAGTATTAAAGACAATACTCAGTAAATATATTTCCAAAGGTGCTATTGACATGAAAATCACACCAGATGTTGGTAACAAATCAAGTAATCCATACATACAAAGAAACTAAAACAAATAACTTCAGAATTTAAGTTGTGTAATAATGTGAAATGACGCAAGGAAAAAGTATTGAACACATGGACTGATATTCATTTAATACTTTATACAAAAGCCTTTGTTGGTAATGACAGCTTCAAGACACATTCTGTATGGTGAAACTAATCCCATGCATTGCTCTGGTGTGATTCTTCCACACAAATAGTCTTCAAATCTTGAAGGTTCCGTGAGCCTCTATGAATCTTGATCTTCAGTTGTTTCCATAGAATTTCAATGGGATTTAAGTCAGGTGATTGGCTGGGCCGTTCTAGCAGCTTTATTTTCTTTCTTTGAAACCAATTGAGAGTTTCCTTGGCTGTGTGTTTGGGATCATTGTCTTGCTGAAATGTCCAGCCTCAATTCATCTTCATCATTCTGGTAGATGGTAGCAGATTTTTCCCAAGAATGTCTCGGTAAATTTGCCCAGTCATCCTTCCTTCAATTGTGAAGTTTGCCAGTACAATTTCCTGAAAAGCAGGCCCACACATGATGTTCCCACCTCCAAACTTCACAGTTGGTATGATGTTTGGTAACACTTTATTTTGAGAGTCCAAAAAGTGTATCTGTAGATGCTCTACAGATTATCTACAGACTATTAACAACATTTTAGCAAACTATCTACTTACCCTAACCCTAATCCTAACCTTAACCCTTCCCCTAATGTTAAGCCTAACCTTAACAATTAGCCTTAAACATATTCTACACTTACCCCTATGCTTAAACTACACAATTAGTTGCTTATCAACAGATAGTTTGTTGATAGTTTGTTGATGATATGACTATCTGTAGAGCACCTACAGATGGAGTTTCGGACTCTCCAAATAAAGTGTAACCTGGTGTTTCTAGGGTGATATGTAGTGCCATTACTCCTCCAAACATGGTGTGTATTATGGCATCCAAACAGTTACATTTTGCTCTCATCTGACCGCACTATATTTTCCCAGTATTTTACTGGCTTTTCCAAATGTTGTGCAGCAAACTTTAAAAAAGCTTCAATATGTTTTTTTTTCAACAATGGATTCTTGCGTGGTGAGCGTGCATACAGGCCATGGCGGTGAAGTGCATTACTTACTGTTTTCTTTGAGAAAACAGTACCTGCTAATTGCAGGTCTTTTTGAAGCTCTTCACAAGTGGTCCTTAGCTCTTTGATTATTCTTTTCACTCCTTTGACAGAAATCTTGAGAGGAGCACCTGGTCGAGGTAAATTTATGGTGTAATGATTGTCTTTCCACTTTCATATTATGGCCCCAACAGTGCTCACTGGAACATTCAGAAGCTTAGAAATGCACCTATAACCAATGCCATCATTATGTTTTGCAACAATTAGGTTGCGAAGGTCTTGAGACAGCTCTTTGCTTTTACCCATCATGAGATGTGTCTTGTTTGACACCTTGGCAATGGTACCTTTTTGTAGGCCATCAGTTGCGACTGAACCAGGTGATATTAATTTTCACTGACAGGGGGCTGGATTGCTTTTTAATTACTGATGGTTTTCAGTTGTTTTCTTGGCTTTCCAACCAGCTGTCACATGTTGTGTATGTTGGCAGGAGACATTTGTGTTTACAAAAGAACAATGTTTATTTAAAAAATAAACAATATATACCTTTAGATAGTGATGGGCAAATTGAAACAGGAGCTTTGATGCTCCAATGTAAATGTCAAAGCACAGTGATTCGGCACAATGACCCGATGCTTGTATCAAAGTCACCACAGCGCTTGATTGGTGACGTTCAAAGCTTCGGACGTCACAACTTTCTGACTGACAGGTGTTGAAAACCTTTGGTTCAGTTCAAAAGAATTGATGCATTAACACTGAACTTGATCAATAAAAAGGAAATGAAATCCCTTTTTACTTTAACAGCTGTCAGTTAAGATTTAGGAAAAGGGGCAATTCGCGAGAGCAGTTCATTAGTATGTTAGGACAGGGCACATTATATATATATATATATATATATATCTTTCAGAACACCTCTGAGAACTACTCCATCAGGTCCAAGAATGAGTTCTCCCCTTAAGCAGTTCAAGGTTAGGTTTCTAAATACAGAAAGAAACAAAAAGAAAACTTTGAGGGACTTTACACATTTTCGAGGATATTGGTCTCATTTAAGCTCATTTCCAAGTTCATTGCTGGTCAGAAAGTTTAGTATGGATTGTCTGGTTTGCTACCATTAATGAGATGCATAGCTCATGTTACGTTCGGGACCGGAGCAAATGGAATTGTGCGCAATGCACCAAACCCAGTGCAATACCATTCCGTTACTCCCAGTCCGGTCAGTAATATGAACTCAGCTTACCCAATTAAGATCCACCGACCGAGGCTGAAGCAGTTCCTGGGCCTTCGGCCCCAAGAGGTTCCGACGGGCATTCCTTCATGACGTAAACCTGCACCTTGAGGTCTGTGAACCCTGTCCGGAGAGGAGAAAACTCAATCAAATCTACCAACAACTGAGATCTGATTCTGTATTGTTATTTCAACCAGCTACATCATCTCTTTTACCATATGATTTAATAAGAGAAACTTCAGGGCAATTCATTTGTTTAAAGAATTTGCTATTGTAAATTAATAACTGCCACTAATAGTTTGTCATTACCATTCTCACATAGTATATGACAATATTTCAGACCATCATTGTGGGATGGTTTAGGATTGTGGGTAATCAATTACTAATCCAAGACATTGCAAATAAAAGACATTTAAAGCAAGGTTGGTGCCCCATGAAATTTTGGCAGCTATATGAACATATATAGTCACTTAGTCATGTCGTAGCTGGTTTTAAGTCTACCATTGACGGTTAAGATTTTATGGCTTATTCTCCAATTGTCAATGGAGAAAATTTATTGTTTTCTTACTTCCAGACAGAGTCGACGTCAGACTGAGTTCAGTAGGTGGGCATTTATTTTCACGTGGTTCAATAGGCTACTCAATTTGTAGTGTGAAACCACCTTTATTAAAACGTGGCCCTCATTTATGAAACGACGGGCGTATGCCGATTCCTACGCGAAGCAAGGGATTTATCAATTTGAACGTGCTCATAGGCTGCAATAAAATCTCATGTCTGGTCTGACCTTGTGTATGCAAGTTCTCCAGTGTGACTAGCGGTATGTGATATATATTGTATGTGATTGGTGAAATGTTTATTCAGTCGCCTATTTAAACAAGCACTTTGGCAGTCCTGAAGTCGAAGCGATGGCAGATCTGGCTCTGTTAGATGACTGTAATGCACACTCTCTACACCGGGACCTTTCAGTGGGAGATCGGGGACAGGTCTGGTATATCATACCCAACAATAGTCAAAGTATGCCAGCAGTTTTGGTGGCTATGAAGTCTCTTTGTGGTATATTCAAACTATGATTAAAAGACAACTTTATGAGATTGCTGGGTTTCCAAATGTGATTGGGGCGAATTGGGCGATTGATTGTACTGCGTCTATATAGCCACCATCCATGAATGATTATGCATTTATCAATCGCAAAAACTTTAATTCAATCAACGTTCAGATCAGATGTGATGCCAGAATGTTGGTTCTGATTATGGTAGACCGGTGGCCGGGTGGGACGCGCAACTCTTATTTTTTAAATGCAGCGTTGGAACAAGGTTACAGGAGGGCACAGTGCATGGCTGGAGTCATCTCCTCTGTGAGTTACGCCCTCGTACAATTATTATAATAGTTCTACATAGTTTTTTGGTGAAACGGTTGGATGTGATTCCTCTTGGTGACAAAGGTTATGCCCTGACTGAGAACCTTATAACACGCACTTGCAAATCCCCAAACAAGCAGGAGCGCAGGTTCAACAGTGCGCACACACCAAAAGAATCACAGTGGAGTGATCGGTTTACTCAAGGGCAGGTGGCTCTGTCTTGGGTAAGCGGCGTGGGGTGGGGGGATTGCTATACACACCAGAGCAGGCTTACAACATAATTATGGCATGCGGGGTTCTCCACGATATTGAGCTGAAGAACGGTGCCATTCAATGAAGATCAGTGGCCAGGGCAGCTGATGGGGGGGACAACCGGGTATGTTGTCCCGGGCCCAGTCCTGAGGGGGGCCCAAAATGTTGTTTTTGCACAGTAATTTTTTTTAGCGGGGGGCCCTAAATGTGGAATTTGTCCCAGGCCCACAGATTCCTATCTGCAGCCCCGTCAGTGGCCACAACAGCCACCATTGGGGGATCTACGAAGGAGACAGGATCTTATTCTGAGCTTCTAATATAATATTGGTAAGAAGGCTAGGGTGAAGTCAGCTAAAATGGGCCACTTTTTGGTAAAGGGCTTATAATACCATCAAATAGGCTTTGCATGAGATCTGATGTCATTTTTCTGCTCTGCCTGCCTAGAAAACTCAGACCAATCAAAACTCTTGTTACAAGTCCACAAGTGTTTAGCAACAATGCAAGATCAGTGATTTGCTGTAAATATATTAAAATGTTTACGCTACAACATTATTTGGCTCATTTTATCTGATGGCCCACTTTAGCTGACTTCACTTATAAAATACAATGTGGAAGGTTTAGAGTAAATACTTTTATTTAAAATAAACTTCAGGTTCTTGTTAATAGCTTTCAATGACTGTAGCAGTAACCTCAGTCAACACCGCATTTTCCTTTAACAATCAATGCCTGATTTTATACTTCCAATTAAAACCAAGCGGTTGACCTGCACCTGAGACCTTAGCGTTTCTATTCATCTCAGAGAAATTCCTTTTCTTTGCCAGGTTTTGCTTATCCATGTTGTAAATTCTAAGGACGAGGCCTCTAATCTGTGCATATATGTGGGCGTGATATTTAAATTACGATTGATTTCAACCGTCTGAATTATCAACACCCGCTGATTCGTATGCTGGAATTGGAGTGATACAAATGTTTTGTAAATCACACGTGAGTCTCGTCGTAAGATGATTTCTGTGCTCAGATCTACACTGGTTTCTACGTACTTATGATAAATGAGTTCCAATGTTATTAGTGTTGCAGTATTTGTCTTACATAATATAATATTCTGTAGCCAGGGGCGGACTGGCCATCTGGCATACCGGGCACTTTCCCGGTGGGCCGCCGTGAATTTTGGGCCGACCCAATTGCCAAAAAAAAAAGATTGGCGGCCCATTTTTTTTTTATTGACACTGGGCTGCTGGCCCAAAATATTTTGGTAAAAAATATCATATATAGGCTAGGTTTTTTTTCTGACAGATACAGCCCATTTAGCATGTAGATCAGCGGCCCATTGGTTCAGGCATGGTTCTAGCAGGGGCCAAACAAGTTCGCCTGGCAAGACTATCTTATTTAGGCAACACAAACTCTGATTTGTCCTTTCAGAATAATAGCGCTTGTTTTAATTCATTTCAAGTCATTACAAAGCTAGTGAATTGTAACCAAATGCAATTGTATTATGTGTAAAGAAACAAGAGTATATGATTGCAAAAAAAAAACATTTAACATGTTATCAATTACTAGGTTTCATTGAAAACAGTAACAAATACATGTACACAGAAATTGATTGAATATATTTTCAGTGTCTCGTGTGATAACACAATTGCATTTGAAAAACATTCACTAGAGTCTGTTTTATCTAACAATAGACTATTTTTAGCAACAAAAGAACATAAACCCAATATCTAAGCAATTAATTAAAATTGATTATTGTAATGAATTACGAGCGCTATTATTCTGAAAGGACAAATCAGAGTTTGTGTTGCCGACAAAACATAGTGTTGCCAGGCGAACGTTTTTGCCCCCCAGCTAGAACTGCGCCTGCATTGGTTGTTTTCTTAATTGACACTGAACTGGTCATATCATATCTTTAAACAGCATTTTCTTT
>JACXGM010018831.1:0-18959 GCA_016801145.1 Umbra pygmaea | reverse complement strand
AATTATTATAATAGTTCTACATTTCTTTGGTGAAATGGTTGGATGTGATTCCTCTTGGTGAAAAAGGTTATGCCCTGACTGAGTACATACACCGCTTGCAAATCCTGAAACAAGCAGGAGCGCAGGTTCAACAGTGCGCGCACAAGAACCACAGTGGAGTGCTGTATAGGTTTGTACAGGTGGCTCTGTAAGCGGGGTGTTGTGGGGGGACTGCTATATAGGCTACACCAGAGCAGGCCTGCAACCAGCCGCGGTTGGTGGATCTTAATTGGGGAGGACGGGCTCGTATTACGCTCGGAACCGGAGTGAATGGAATGGTGCGCAACGAACAAAACCAATTGTTTTTTTGATTTGCACACATTCCATTCACTCTGGTTCTGAGCGTAATACGAGCCCGTCCTCCCCAATTAAGATCCACCGACCGCGGCTGCCTGCAACATAATTATGGCATGCGGGGTTCTCCGCGATATTGCGCTGGAGAAAGGTACCATTCAATGAAGATCAGTGGCCACAACACCCACCATTGTGGGCTCTGCGAAGGAGACAGGATCTTATTCTGAGCTTCTAATATAGCAAGTTCTATATTTCGTAAGAAAGCTACTTAAAAATTACAACGTGTAATATTTAGTGAAAATAATTCATTTATTTGAAATACACTTCAGGTTCTCGTTAATCTCTTTCAATGACTATAGCAGTAACCTCAGTCAACACCACATTTTCCTTTAACAATCGATGCCTGATTTTAAGCTTCCAAATAAAACAAATAAGCGGTTGGCCTGCACCTGAGACCTGAGCGTCTTTATTTTTTCTCAGAGAAAATCATTTTCTTTGCCAGATTTCGCTTATCCATGTCGTAAATTCTAAGGGCGAGGCCTCTAATCAATGCATATTTGTGGGTGTGTTATTTAAATTACGATGGTTTTCAACCGTCTGATTTATCAACAGCCGCTCATTCGTACGCTGGAATTGGAGTGATACGAAAGTTTTGTAAATCACACGTGAGTCTCGTCGTAAGATGATTTCTGCGCTCAGATCTACACTGGTTTCTACGCACGTTTGATAAATGAGGGCCATTGTGTCTTAATTCCTTCATTACAATCAGCTGGTAGTTCAGTCCCTATTTAAGCCCGGGTGAACTAGAGGGGGGTGCAGTTCATTACAATATTGTCACTGTGGGAGAAGGCTGTCTGGGAGCGACACTATATTATTGTTGTAACGTTTCCCAGTTCCCCTTCCCTGGACACTGCCACTTCCTTGGTTTATGTGTCACAGAACTACAATTCCCATTCCCCAGTGCTACTCCCTGTGGACTACAGCTTCCCTAGTCATGCCTCCTCAGAACTACATTCCCCATACCCGGACTCAATTATCCTAATTCACCACACCTGCTCACTCCATTCAGTATTTAGTCACACACCTCTCCTTGCCTCTTTGCGAGGTATTGTGAGTATTGGTTTATTTTCATACTGAGCATTATATTCCTGTCTTGTTGTTCTGGTCTGACCTATGCCCTGTTTTATGACTTAGTCTGCCTTGGATTATCCATTGTACCTTTGCAAAACCTAGTATTCATAATCTGGCCTGACCCCTGCTTTGTTGTATAGTCTTCTGTCTTGGATTACCCTCTGTGCCTCTGTTTTGGACCTATTACATCTTGTTGTTAATAAACAGTGTTTATTCCTCATACATTGGAGTAATCATTACAATTGTAAGTTGTAAAAAGAGTGTTGTTGGAGTTTAGAAGTTTATGTGTACAATCTTTACTTGTATGTTAGCTGTCAGTGTCTATGCCAATGTTGAGAGCATAGTAAGCTATAAGTATACCCGCTGTGCAATTGCTTCAAACTGTTCACCTGTAACTGAGATATATGTCTGGTTCCCGTATTGTCTACATATAAATATTCACCCTGTTAGCCTGTTGACACCAGCCACCCCTGCCTGACTCCATGATTGAACTGATTTAAAAAATATTTTCATTAATTTAGCAGTAGGTTTTATCCAGAGTGACTTACAATAAGTACAGGGACATCCCTTGGAGTAACCATAAAATGGTTATGGTACCAGAAAATTTGGCCCACTTGGGAATTGACCCAACAACCTTACTATTACAAGTCTGACTTCCTAACCAATGAGCCAACCGATGCCACATAAAAGTACTAACACAAATTAGGCCTGTACCTTAAACCTACTCCATCCTCCCACTGGGAAAGTGTCTGCTAAATGAATAAAATGTATATATTAAAAGCACACTACATATCAAATTATCTAGCAAAGGTAAAACAATCTGAATTTACAATTGAGTTGAACTTTGACTATGGGAAGACTGGAGCCCCGAGTTCACATGAAATCCTGAACAAATATGTATTTAAGAAACCTGCATCATATTATACACTGTAAATCTGTTCCCGGAATATGGACATATTTCAACACCTCTCCAAGCCCGCAGTTTCACTCACAGTCCCATGAATGGATCCAGCTGCATGGAGGTAATGTAAACACCATCTGTGAAGTGTGGACTATCTGTCTGACCTTTCACCTCAGAGTGGTTTGTGGGAGTCGCTAACTGACACATTCCGGCATTGTGTTCAGTAGTGGGTACGGGCCACAGAATAGTGGGGCAAAGATGTTTTAGTTTTTGTGATTAATGTGTTGTAAATCAGAAACACCAGAAACTAATTGACCATTTGTTTATCCCTACATTTCTGAAAAGGTATCAGCTCAATGTCGCTAACCAAATCCTCAGTTTTCAGCATAAGACAGAAATATTTAAACAATCGGTATTCAGCACACATGACATAACTATCTTTCTCTTTGTAACTGTATTACATAGAACATAAAAAACAGCACACTCCCTGAAATGAAAATAAGTGCTCAGGTAGGTTTTGGCACCACCATGAGTTTCCAGCATAGTGAGGGGTATTTAAAAAAATTACCTGCTCATAAATAAAAAAATGTCAGAAGTGTATGTTTGGCTTCCATATTTATAGCTTTCTACATAATCAAGAAATGGAACATTCCTCATTGAGACCTGCTGGGACTTGAGTGTCCAAGCGGTCTATGCCCAAGCCTTCACCAATTAAATTCACATAGTACTCAATCGCCCAATAGATGTAAAGCTTTGATTTAATACAATGAATGTTAACAATCTGTTTTTTTTGTGCTTTTATACCATAGTGTTTTTGTGTAGAAGCCTGATGCATGCTGGTTGTTCAGTAGCTAAGATGAGTAACTGTGGAATAGTCTGCCCCCTTCTGGAGAAAGATGGCAACGTTCTGTCTCTTACATTTTTACACAAACGGACAGAAACCCATGAACATGTTTGTTTCTGTCTTTGTGGGCAACTGACACCCAGACCCTGGTGCACATACTGAAATTTCGGGGACCCATTATGGCTCAATGCTGGACCGCAGAGTTGAGCCACTTGATTCAGTTCAGGGTACCGGAACGTACTGCAGTTAAGTTATTGAAAAAGTATTCATACTTTTGTAGCTTGTTTACATTGACACAAGATGACAGGATTTTGTTTAATTTAATAAAAATATACATTTTGTTAATAAAGCAAATGAACTGATTGTGGAGCAGGGGGATAGAGCATGCCTCAATCTGCACTGACAAACTAAAGTGCGCAGGGAAGAGAGCTTCAGGTTTCTCTAGAAAGGCTGCATCACCGCTTGGTATGGCAACTACGCTAACTTCACACAGAGTTTCATAGGGCAAACGCCTTGAGTTCATTACCAGGGCCAAGCTCCCTGTCGTCCAAGACCTCTACACCAGATCTAAGGCTCTGAAAATAGTCAACGACCTCAGCTAACCAAAGCATTGACTGGCTTGAAGAGATGGAGACCAGAAAACCAGAAATCCATGTTCCATTCCCCCTAACTGTTAACCTAACCCTAATCATAACATTTGCAAGTATATACAGTCAATTTGTCAGCCTGTACAATTTACCATAAACCTAACACCTAAACCAGAAATAAAAATGTTTCTCATTTAGACCTACCAAAAAAACGTATATATTTATGTTTTCCATTTACTGGTTTAAAATCTGCATTTTGAGGAGAGGAACTGAAGCATGACACTGTTAGTCTCCACCTCTACACAAAGGTATTCAGACAACAAAGCATGTGACCAAGACAAGTTTTCTCTTTCGTCTGTCTGTCTGTCTGTCTGCCTGTCTGTCTAACTGTCTGTCTGTCTGTCTGAAGTGTGTGGAGTTTGTGTGTGTGTGTGTGGCTATATTCAATAAATTGAAAAATTAGTTTTGCTTATCCTTAATATTAAACAAATTTCATTTGCTGGCTTTCTTTAACTTGTGTGTTGTGGCCTTGGGGTAGAAGCTGTGCAAATTTTTTTGTAGCCACAGATTTAAGTCACTGATTCTGCACACCAAGCCTGCCATGCCATAGTG
Source organism: Umbra pygmaea (assembly GCA_016801145.1). Taxonomy (NCBI): domain Eukaryota; kingdom Metazoa; phylum Chordata; class Actinopteri; order Esociformes; family Umbridae; genus Umbra; species Umbra pygmaea. Next base: position 14,551 of record JACXGM010018831.1, on the reverse strand, counting down.
TAGAAAATATTCTCTGGCTTGGTTGGCTGTGGTCATTGACTATTTTCAGGGTTTGTCTTGAAACTCTTTGTGAATGGACATGTCTGTATGTTGGTCTGTCTGAAACCGTCTGTCTGTCCTGGCTTAATTCTGTCTTCATTTTTTGTAATTTCCCTTTATACATCCAGGAAATATCCAGCCACTTCATTAGGTACATCTTGATAGAACAAGGTTAGACCCCGATTGGCCTTCAGAACTGCCCTAATTCTTTGTGGCATATTTAGATTGAACAAGGTGCTAGAAACATTTCACAGAGATTTTGGTTCATATTGATATTATTGCATCATGTAGTAGCTGCAAAATACTGGGGCAATTAAACAATGCTCAATTGGAACTACAGGGCTTAAATTGTGCCAAGAAAATATCTCACACCCCATTACACCACCACCACCAACCTGAACCGTTGATAAAAGACAGGATGGATCCATGCTTTTATGTTAGTTACAGAAAATTCTGACCCTACCATCTGAATGTCTGAGCAGAAATCGAGACTAATCTGACTAGGCAACATTTTTCCAATCTTCTGGTGTTCAATTTTGGTGAGCCTGTTGAAATTGTAGCATCAGTTTACTGTTCTTAGCTGACAGGATTGGCACCTGGTGTGGTCTCCTGCTGCTGTAACCCATCTGCTTCAAGGTTTGACATGTTGTGTGTTCAGAAATGCCCTTCTGCATACCTTGGTTGTAATGAGTTGTTATATGAGTTACTGCTGCCTTTCAATGAGCTTGAAACAGTCTGGCCATTCTCCTCTGACCTCTGCCATCAACAAAGGCATGTTTTCCTGGAGAACTGTCTGTCTTTGGATATTTTCTCTTTTTCAATCATTCTCTGTAAACCAGGTGTGATTTCTTTAAGACTGCAAGGGAAGCTCGGCTTCCCTTAAAAGGTCAAAAATTAATATTCAAATATGTACTACAGTATTGTGTTAGAATTTTAATGACTAGAAATGCGTTAGAACACGTTCATCACGTTCCCCTCTTTGAAAGTTCAGCAGCCGCCACTGCGTAAATCCTAGAGATGGTTGTTCAGGAAAATCCCAGTAGATCAGCACTTTCTGAAACTCAAACCAGCCCTGTCTGGCACCAACAACCATGCCATGTTCAAAGTCACTTAAATCAACTTTCTTCCCCATTCTGATGCTTGGCTTGAACTCCAGCAGACCACCTTCTCCATGTCTACAAGCCTTAATGAATTGACTTGCTGCCATGTGATTGGCTGATTAGATATTTGTGTTAACGAGCAGTTGGACTGATGTACCTAAGTGGTCGGTGAGTGTACATGTGAATACCTGGACTTTGGAGTTGGGAGAGAGGAGGGAAAGTAGAACCCAGGTAAACAGAGGACAACAGGTAGGACCCAGGGAGACGGAGGAGAGATGAGGAGGGAGTGAACTAAAGAGGGAGAGATATTGACGGGGGAGGATATTGAATTTGTGAACCCCACGTTGCATTGGTTAAATTAGTTAAGGTGAATCAGATAAGTAAATAATTGGGAACCAAACAAAGTAATCAAAGGAGAGATCTGATGAATAGAGATGAGAAACCGGTTCAGCTCGGTGTTACCCATACAGGTGACTGGAAAACACCATGCAGAGAGGAAAGAAGTTCTCAGAGGACATCAGGAAGAGGGAATAGTAATAAAGAATGTAAATGCCAATGCAAGCATAACATCTGGAGATTGGCAGAGCTCCCTTGCTGAATCTGAGGTCAACGTGCGTGCATCAACAATAAGAACACTACCGGAATATCTAAATAACATTCATGGGATGGTTGCTAGGAAGATGCTTCTGCTGTCAATAAAAGAACCAATCTGCCTGTTTTTGCAAGAGACCACATGGACAAACCTGGAGGTTTCTGGAAAATCATTCTCAAACCTCTGACCACAACCCCTTAAATAATACCACATGGTCTGTAGACTCAAACCTCTGACCACAACCCTTAAATAATACCACATGGTCTATAGACTCAAACCTCTGACCACAACCCCTTAAATAATACCACATGGTCTGTAGACCCAAACCTCTGACCACAACCCCTTAAATAATACCACATGGTCTGTAGACTCAAACCTCTGACCACATCCCCTTAAATAATACCACATGGTCTGTAGACTCAAACCTCTGACCACATCCCCTTAAATAATACCACATGGTCTGTAGACCAAAACTTCTGAACACAACCGCTTAACAGGAGGTGAAGGGAGGTTGGAAGGAGTGGGAAGGGTTAAAAGGAGGAGGAAACAGGACAGGGAGGAGTTAAAAGGAGGGGGAGGAGTTAACAGGACAGGGAGGGTTTAACAACATGGGGAGGGATTTAACAGAAGTGCCAATAAATAACAGGAGGGGGAGGAGTTAAAAAGATGGGGAAGGAGTTACAGGAGGGGGAGGAGTTAAAACGATTGGGAAGGAGTTAACGGGAGGGGGAGGAGTTAAACAGGAGGGGAAGGAGTTAACGGGAGGGGGAGGAGTTAAACAGGAGGGTAAGGAGCTAACGGGAGGGGGAGGAGTTAATGGGAGGGGGAGGAGTTAACAGGAGGGTGAGGGAGTAAACAGGAGAAGAAGGGAAGGAAGGTATGAAGGGAAAGACAATGGAAGACGAGAGAAAGAAAAATAGAGGGAGGGAAACGTGAAAGAGAGGGAGATGCGTGTCCCAATGGAGAGAAGAGAGAGGTGACTGTGAGACTAACCCTGTCTACATTCACCTCAGCGTCACGTCCTTGACACATTTCTCTGGGCATTACTATGTTGACTCTAATCTGCACTCCACTGGCAATAAGTCATTCATAGACAGTACATATGCATCGGTGGGTTTAATGAATACAGTATCTTCTGGCAAACTCTGTACCAGATTAATTATTTTCAATAACGTTGTGTTGCTTTGACTTATTGTTGCTGGACAGCAAAAAACAACAATATTCAAATATCTTGTTCTCTGCTAATTAAATACATGACTCTGAGCTGGATCAGAGCATCTTCTATATAATCAACAAGTGATATGTAATTTGATTTAGATGCGTTGTCTTCCTTTGTAATCGTACCAAAGGTTCTGGTCATAAGTAATGCACAACAGGTGCATTTTAAGGCCTGGCCATGAAACAACAGTAAGCCTGTAGTGAACAAAGGTCATTCTGACCTTGACCAGTACATCATATTAACTAAGTGTTTTTTCAGTTCTCTACCTCCATTTCCATTCTCCGTCCTCCAGGAGTTCAGCCATGCGGGAGGCGAATGGCTCAAAACACTGTGATATAACAAATTGCTTCGGGGAGGATCTTTCCCTTTTGACTGGAACAGACAGACCCTTTTATACACTGCCTGCCTGGTTCTCTGTCTGTCAGCCTGCCTGTTTTAAAAGGGAACAAAATGTGTCTGTGATTATACATAAGTCTATTCACAGCAGTGTCTGGGATTATGCATGATTTAGTTCAGGGTAGTGTCTGTGATTATACGTACATGAGTCTGTTCAGGGCAGTGTCTGTGAATATACAGTATATGAAGCTGTTCGGGGCAGTGTCTGTAATTATAAAGTATTTGAGTCTGTTCAGGGCAGTGTCTGTGATTATACAGTATATGAAGCTGTTCAGGGCAGTGTCTGTGATTATACAGTATATGAGTCTGTTCAGGGCAGTGTCTGGGATTATACAGTATATGAAGCTGTTTGGGGCAGTGTCTGTAATTATAATGTATATGAGTCTGTTCATGGCGGTGTCTGTGATTATAAAGTATATGAATCTGTTCAGGGCAGTGTCTGTGATTATACAGTATATGAAGCTGTTCAGGGCGATGTCTGTGATTATAAAGTGTATGAGTCTGTTCAGGGCAGTGTCTGTGATTTATACAGTATATGAGTCTGTTCAGGGTGGTGTCTGTGATTATACAGTATATGAATCTGTTCAGGGTGGTGTCTGTGATTATACAGTATATGAGTCTGTTCAGGGCAGTGTCTGTGATTATACAGTAAATGAATCTGTTCAGGGTGGTGTCTGTGATTATACAGTATATGAGTCTGTTCAGGGCAGTGTCTGTGATTATACAGTATATGAGTCTTTTCAGGGCAGTGTCTGTGATTATATAGTATATGAGTCTGTTAAGGGCAGTGTCTGTGATTATACAGTATATGAATCTGTTCAGGGTGGTGTCTGTGATTATACATGATGATTATACATGAGTCTTTTCAGGTCAGTGTCTGTGTTTATTTATGAGTCCATTCAGTGTACCTAATGCTCTCTTTACAAAAGCAGCTATGAAAGTGTCAGAATGGTTGCTGATTGTTCCTCTCAACGTAGAACCAGTTGTGCGTTTATTTTCAGCACAGCTCATTTCAGTCCATTGTCTTCAAAGCTGCAACTGTTTTCTTTCATGTGTTTTAAATGGCACCCTATTCTCTTTACAGTGCACTACTTCTGAACAGACTCCACAGGGAACAGGGGGCTGTCTGAGAGCCATTTGAGAAGCAGGTTTTAAAAAGGACATGCCTCAGCTATGTCAGCTTGGACACATTCAGTTAAAGAACAGCAACACACTCTAACTTGTATTTTAGAAAGCGAACACTCAGCATGTTGATCTGTCCTCAGGCTCTCTAAATGTGAAGGTAATGCAAACTGGAGATGGTTGTGTAGAAGGCTTTTTTCCCCACAACATATTATGTATGTCTATACTTACTTAGCTTTGAAATTATAACGTCTGTTGTAATTGTTTCATTTTGTAATTCTGCTCTTATTGAACATTTCTAGTTCGGAGAGTTGTGAAAGCTGAACTCAGCTCTGACGTTCAGCTCCGTCTCTCGGGTTGAAGTCGGCCATAGATGTTAGGCCATAGATGTTAGGCCTATGGTATGCAAGGGAAGTAAATTGAATGGCTTTACTGTATACTCAGACCGGAGAGCAAGAGAGAGAGAGAGCATGATAAAAAGAACAAACGAGCAAGAAAGTAAGAGAGAGAAACACAGATTGAAAATTGCCTGAACCCTTCCTCTACAGGGCAGTGCCTCTCGACTCAGAGGAGTTGTTCTGTTCAGCCATGCAGTCTGCGGCTGCTAAAACCCCTCCTCCCACAGCGTCTCCTCCTACTGCTCCTCCTTCTCTGGCTACGGATACCCTGGCTAGCGCGATCCAGGCTGCATTTAACTGAAGAGCGCCTGGCCGAAGCAGCCGACCAAGGAAGTTCAGAAAGCAGTGAGAGGGCAGGAGACTCACACAGCCACACCGCTATCCGATGGACTAACTGGGAACACATGCCACTGGGTTTCAGGTGGAGAAGAGAGACCAGTGAGAGAGAGACAGAGACAGAGAGGCAGAGGAACAGAGAGATGGGCCGCTCAGGTAGACGCAAGAAATGAGCGTGAAGAGGCTGAGAGAGAGTTGGGAACGACAGCAGGACTGTGAGAGGTGGGGGAAAAGGAGGAGAGGAGGAGACGGGAAATGCAAAGCCGAGTGAGGGAGGGTGGCGACGGGAAGCCTGCAGCAGCAAATGAGACGGAGGAACGAAGCGGGAGTGGTGGAGACAGAGAGAAGGGGAGAGAGAGAGAGCAGGAGTGGGGGAGGGAGGTGGAGAAGGGAGGCCCGAGCCAGAGAGAGGGCTGTGGGGTGAAGAAGTGACGGAGAAGTTGGAGAAGTGACAGAGGGGGTCAGGAGAAAAGAAAGAAAGGAACAGGAGTAAAACAAGGAGAGGAGGGGACGAGAAGAACAGGCAGGAAGAAAGGGGGGAGGGACGGTAAGAAAAAGAAAGAGCTGAAGAAAAGTTTTTTTCTTTTTTCTTTCGTGGTGGAGCAGTTGTAGCTCGATGAGGAAAACAGCTTGTTTGAATGGCTGAACCGGAGAGCAGCGTGGAGGTGGGGGGTAGGACGCGAAGGAAACCGGTTGTTTTGTAAGGCGTTTTCCACAGCAGCCTGCTCTACTACAGGACCGTTTTCATTCTGACATGTACTCAGGCGGGGCGCGGGGGGGATTCATTCATCAACAGACGGGCGACTACTGCTGCTGCCTCCACTGCATCCTGTACGGAGACCGGCTGTACCCTGGAGGACCAGAGGGTTGGGGGCGAGCAGGTGCGCACCCAGGCCACCCACAGCCCGACCTCAGGGGAGACCTCAGCCTCCCTCTCTTCCCTGTGGAGCCAGGGGACAGAGACTCTGGACTGGAGAAGTGGGGGTCCGGAGGAGGTGGTGGAAGAGAAGGAGAATGTGACAGAGAAGGAGGAGTTGCTCTATTAGGACGAGGTGCTGGTGGTCACAGGGCCCCACAGAGGAGGCCAGTGTTCCCAGGGTCATGTCAGTACAGTCAGCCCAACTCGTTTACCTCCAGCCACCCCTGGGACGGTAGCCCTACCACAGAGCCCGGGCTGGCTGTGAGACCAGGCGCCTCTGCCAGAGAACACTCTGGCTGTGTGGGGCGGACAAGGGTGGACGGTGCTGGGATAGGGACACATCCGTTCAGCAGCAGCGCACGCGACTCGCCGCCTTCCCTCGACCCAGGACACGCACAGGTCAGAGGTCGGCTACGCAGACAGGCTAGATGCAGTCACAGTCTGGAGGAACAGCCCGGTCACAGACAGGGTTGTTACAGTTTGGAAGAGCAGATCTGGGGTGAGCCAAAACACAGGCAGGCTAGCTGTGGTTCTGAGAAACTGATGAAGTCAGAAAGATATGTGAGCTGTGGTCCAGAGGAACCCAGGCTGGATAGGCAGAAAACCTTGAGTACACAAAACCAAGACATACAGCCACAGACTATTCACAGCTTAGAACAACAGGTCTGGGATCAGCCCAAACACAGACAGACTAGCTACTGTCCAGCGGAGCTGGTCTGGGAACATTCTGGAGGTGAACACTGTCGTTTGGGCTCCCACAGGGTAGCTGAGGACTATCATTTGTACAGGCATGCCTCAGTTCAACAAGTCAATGTATCCTCCCACATGCCTAATGGACACCGTGGGGGTCTCGGACCCTGGCCTCTGGGAGATGGAGCTCGCTGCCAGGAGGGGACAGGCAGATTAAAGGCTGGAGGAGATAAAGGTGGAGCTGGAGAGGATGCCTGCAATGGAAGACATGTCCCTGCTGGCTCTGGTTCAGTTCACAAGGCTTTCTTCTCCACTGAAATCCCCCAGATGCAGGTAGCAAGCCAGCCCAGGCAGAGGGGTCTTTGTGGGTCTAACTCTGGCCATGGAGCCTCTGGTCATAGAACTGCTGGGCCTGGCCATACATGTCATGACCTGGTTGATGTGGCTCCTGGTTCTAGGTCTTCTGGCCCAGTGTATGGAGCTAATGCAGAAATGGGCCAGATATCCAACCAAGGAACCAAACAGTCAGCAAGCCCGGAGTTCATCCTGACCCAGGGGGGAGAACCAAAACCAGACTCAAAGAGACAGAAAGTAAAAAAGAAGAACCAGGGTTCAGCCAGGGAGAACCGGGGGAAGGAGGGCACGGTTCGAGATCAGATCAGACGGGTGGTGTCGGACCTAGAGGGGGTCCTTGGAGGTCTCAAACAAGTCCATGTGGAAATGAAAGAGGTAAGAATCCCTTGTTGAATAGTCACCTGCAGATATACTTTACTGTATTTTTAGCAGAAAACGCAATTGACAGCAATAAACTTGAAATATCTGGAGCAGCTTTGATGATTCACTTATTTAAAGTGCATTATTGTGGTTTTCATTTTGAGTGCCGCCAATACAATACTCTGCACTGGTTCTTAGATTGTCTATTACGATTCACAATAAAGGAGTTAATTTCATGACTAAAAATAGGCATTGCGGGAAACAGTCAAAGTTGGCAGCAAGACGGGGAACTGGGGACAAGGTCAGGGCTAGAGAAGCACACGTCAGTTCTAGAAAGTTCCCTAATAACCAAAAAGTAACACATCATTACTTAAACATACAAATAAGGAAGTAGTCGATCATATTTAAAAAAGGGTACTAAATTGGAAAAAGGTATCTATCGGGCTGGATTCTGGTGCTGGCCAATCAACTAAGGTAGGATCTTAAAGGGGAAAGATATGTCTACATGCCTAAACCTCCCTAAAGTATTGTTGGCCTGTCTGTCAAAATGTGCACCCTTCCTATTCACATAGAGCAGGGTAGAGCTACATCACAAGGTTATACAACTCAACACAGTGCTATGTGCAACTTTGTTGAGTACAGGAAACATGCACTTGAAACAATTAACCATTTAAATGCAACGAGCATACCTTACTACATTCAGGAAAAATAGATGACAATGAGATATGACACATTTTCTGTGATACAGTTGGAATAGAGCAATATCTATCTATCTATCTATCTATCTATCTATCTATCTATCTATCTATCTATCTATCTATCTATCTATCTATCTATCTATCTATCTATCTATCTATCTATCTATCTTCCAACCAAAGCCATGTGCCGACAGCTCTTAAATAGAAGCTGTCCCAGTCAAGGTGACATTTATTTTGTCTAGTAAGGACACAAGGTACAACACCTGCTAATTAGAGGGCATGATTCCACTCAGGAGGCGACAAAACACAAAGGGAAACAATCTGAAAAAAACATTCAAGAAAAACACCAAACTTGTAATTGTAGGGCCTATGGTTAAATGGACATCTGAAGTAAATTTGACAGATTTTATTGACTGAATATGATATAATATCTTGTTCTGTTGCTGTAACTGTACAAACTGGCATTTAAATTATGTTTGCATTCAGCTTTGTAGAAAGAAAAACATGTTGCTGTCTGAGAAGAAAAGAGATGGCATTGCTTGTAATTCACATTATTTCTTTTAGTTACATTGATTGAATGCACTTCACATTAACCTTTTACCCAAAACCTGCTGCTGAAATTGGCAAAGATACAAGCAGCACTTTAAAAAGCGTGTCTGGAGACTGGTTCTAAATTATAGTTGGCTTTTAAGGTGTCCATATTCAATAGGCCAAAATAAACTGTACCTTGTAAAATATTGGGAATGGATCAATGGAAAGCCTTTTGTTGTAAAAGAGAAAAAAGAAACACAGAGTGGCTATAGGTCCAGCTTTTCTCAGCCCTTTCACCATCTCTGGTGCTTTGGATCCAGATGTTTCTGCATGCATAGACTTCTTGACTCACGATTTGATCAACATGATGTCGCCAACGTCTCTGCCTCATGTTTCTGAAAGGCAGAAAAAAAAACTTCAGATATTTGAAGAAACATTCCAAAAATAATAATATCAGATTTTGGAAAAAGGGATGTGTGTAGACTTCCGAATCCCAAGCATCAGAATATTTTAATAGGTAAAAATCCAGAGTCTTAGATCTAAAAAAAGACATCAAATTACATAATGGTAAATGACAGAGTGAGATGTTAACTAAACATAGCATATTGACTCATTTCATTCAGGTGGTCCAACAGATTGATCGCCTGACTGCTAACATTAACCTCGAGGAAGAGCACATTTCCAGGAACAGTTCCCCTCATGGCGGCATGTCTCATCCCAATCCACGAGACCGTAGAGGAGCCCTGGTGTACAGTCCAAAGACTGGTACTGCAGAACTGGTGTTAAACCTTAAGATTCCTGGGGACCAAAGACCACCATGCACAGAATTGGACCATCCTGTCCCCTCACCTCCTGAACCCAGAGGACTCCCTGGGGTTCTAAAGTACAACCAGAGGGGTAATGGAGGTCTGGGAGCACTTTACAGGGACCATGACCACACTGTCACCATAGAAACCACCTCCCCATCACCTATCCTCACTGCATCTGTTATCAAGACGAACAGGGTTGCAATCACAGCCTTCAAGGACCACAAAGACAACCGACAGAGGAAAAACGGACACACCGATCTATCTAGTGCAGGTACAGAGATGAACCATGTGACATCTGATCTTGGAATGACCCCATCCCTACGACCTCACCCCAATGACCCATCTGACACTGGAAACACTGTCACTTCACCTAGAAGACAGAAACCTCCAGTGCACACCCACCCAAATGGACAAGTGGAGAGGCTTAGTAAAGGGCCGGTTCAGTCACCCTACCCGGTCCACCCTGCCCTGCCAGTCCTGCCGCACCTGGCCCAGCCACCCTACCCGACTCACCCTAATCACCCAACCCAACCAGCCTTGAAAACACCCCCAATCCCAGGGAAAGGCAGACCCAGCATGGTGTGATAGGACAGGGGACCGCTTCACTGCCGTGGGGGCTGGGAACATGACAAGCAGACTACACTAAAAGTTAGCCTGAGAGGGACTGCCTAGAGAGGGACTGACGGTAAGTGTTGTATGTGTGTTAGCTTATGTTAACGTCACATGGTTTCCATCTAAGTATTTCTCTTGAAATACAAAAAACAACCTTCGAGCCACTAGACATGTGTAGATGCAAGAAAAAAAGAATAAAGTGTTTGTGTGGGTGTGCATGCGTGTCCTCTAATCTTGATGTCACATGAGTTCCCAGTTTCTCAATTCTTGTTATATCTTAGTCATCGAGACTCCTGAGTATTGGAGAGTGAAGACTGGCCTGGAGTTTAATGGTTTCTTGTAATGAGACACTGCACTGAGAGATAAAGTGGAAACAACTGGCTTTAGTATACCCCTGTTGCTCATAGTATTTATAGGACAACTCATGACTCAATGTCTGTCTTCAGTCAATGGGTACAAAATGCCTCCCGAACACATTGATTTTGTGTCATTAACAGAGATACTATTGAGATGGTTGTAATAGGTCAGTTTGACAATCATCAAACATTTCCAACGAAGGCTTCAGTCAGCCTCAGTGTTTTCTAAAAATAGATATGTAAATGAAAACAAGGTTTTACAAAATGAAAGAGAGACAGGCAGACCAAGATAGCAAGACACAGATATATAGAAAGAGAAAGGGAGAGTCCCTATTGTGTCAATACTTCCCTCTTGTGCAGAATATGTGTAACTGCAATCTATTTTTCTGTCCTGTGCCTGCTGTGTACGATATGGGCAAGTACAATCTGGTTTTAATCATAACGCCTTTGGATGAATTCCAGAGCAGAATGACGCAAAGAAAACTCTAGCTCGTTAAATTTGACATGGTTAAATATGCATGATGAGTTCAAGACATTGTTCAACGACAACTAGGTGTTGAGATCCTGAAAAAGTAAATTGAACGCTTGCGAAAAACATTTTTCTTATTGGATACTGGATAGTGGTACTGTAAATGCAAATACATGCTATATTTTGAAGATTTTATAAGGGTACTCTGGCTAGAAGATTATCTGACGTTATACGGAGACAACCTGTAATTCTTTGTATTGACTGGCTTCTAACACTTCTCCATTACACTGAGTCCCTAAAAACTTCTAATGTGCCAGTATTTGTATGGTCAGCCTTGGATGAAAAGAAACAGGCTGAGATTTCATTGGACTCATTTATTGGATGTATAGTACTGTAGAAGACGTGAATTGACGTCAGTTCTATTGCTGCTCTACAACTAGCAAGTCTGAGTGATTCCCATCAAAAGAACACATATCATAACATAACATAAAGATTTTAAATATGAAAATATATCTATGGATGGATATGTTAAGTGTAAATCAAATTGATTTTAATTTAATGTGACAGTAATTTCTGAATTCCAACAATTGAAAATTGAATGGTCCCATTTAGCAGTGCAGGGTTGTATGGAAATGTCTGCCTTCCTTACTGGATAAACGTGTGTCCTAAATTACTTAAATCTCAACCCTTCTTGGGAGATGCTCTAAATGCACAATTTAAAGCTGCACAGTACTTTTTTATGTTTTATCCTATTCTATTTAGCTCTTTTGAGCTTAACATTAGTTGTATTGTACAATGTATTTTTAAATGCTGTGTTTTCAACTTCCTCAGGAGTCCTGATGTTGTGAAGAGATCAGATTTCAGTGAGTGATAGACGCAGAGACGGAGCTGTGCCTGAAGATGGGGGTATTTTCAAGGGTAACATCAGCAGGCTGACCAGAGACCTATTATGTGCCACAAGCATGTAATGGCTGCGTGCTGTATGGGACTAGTCACCAAAAAAACACATTTCTACAATGTGGGACAAGTTGGACAATAAAGTGTTGTTATGTCGATAACACAAACTAACTGGAGTTAGCAACCAAAGGTTATCATCCGAAGAGGCTATTGTGATATGTTCTAAGAAAAATTTGAGAATTGTACTGCAATTAAGTAGTTCATATTAACAAATTAATGTCAACCTGTGCAACATGTATGTATGGATTAAAGACAATAGTTCCAAATAATACACACTTTGTTATTATGATTTGAAATACTTTTAACATGCCCTACCTTAAAGGGGAACAACGATGAAATTCTATAATGTGTCTATGTTCCTGAATAGTTTGAAGTACCTGTAATTATTTGATGGTCTTCTTTGTCACTCAGCTCTCTCACTTAAGGAAAACAGGGTAGAACTAGCACCAGTGTTATCTCAAAAAGTAAGGGTCTTTGCAGATGAATGGGCTTGATGCAACTTCATGAAATAGCCATAATCGTTTGTGAAAAATGAATGTTCTTTCACAAAGACAAACCCCAAATTTAGGAAGCCAAAACGCATTTGGTACATAAAATGCACATTTGGTGTGATAAATGTCAGTTGTGGTTTCAAACATACCTTTCCTTACATCTATGCAGATTTGAAAATAAAGGTGAAAATTTAATGTTCTTTCACAAAGAAAAAAACAAATTTAGATAGCCAAAACGCTTTTGGAACATAAAATACACATTTTGTGTGATAAATGTCAGTTGTGTGGTTTCAAACATACCTTTCCTTACATATAAGAGGATGCGAAAGGAAAATCAGATCACGTGCAACTTTCAGGTTCAGTGCTAGTGAAACATCACGTTCAATTGATGTAAAAAAGCAATCTTCAAATTCACACTTCAGTCGTTTCTAAACACAACATACCATCGGTCTATCAATTAATTATTCTTAAAACTGATATCCTCCCGAATTGAGAATATATTAATGACAGAACAAAGTGTGAAAATAGAAAAAAGTCTGCATTTAGTGTTTTTACAACTTGAATCTCTAAACTGATATTAGCAGACTGAAAACAAGATAAGATACCTGGTCGGTGGAGAGGTAAGGGAAGATACGTTTGAAACCACACAACTGACATTTATCATACAAAATGCATATTTTCTGCCACAAAAGCGATTTGGCTTCCAGATTTTGGGGTTTAATTTGTGAAAGAACAGTAATTTTTTTACGCAAATGATTGTTTTTTCACAAAGTTGTATCAAGCCCTTTCATCTGCTCAAATGTAAAGCTCTACCTGTTCTCCCTGAGCAAGATAGCTGAATGATGACCATCAAATAATTACTTCAAATCATTTAGGAACATAGACAAATTATATAATTTCGTAATGCAAGAAAATATTCCTGCGTGTGTCCTGCCTTTGACTGCATTTCACATGTCACCTTCAATATACACAGATACAGGTAGGATCTTAAACCAGTTCACTTCAGCTTTAAAAATAATTTGTCAACAATAAGACATGTAAATTCTGAGGGTTTAAACAAGGCCTTAAAATAAATAAATAGAAAAATATGCCATATTTTACAGTTGTGTTAGTGTAGAAAAGTGCTACAGCAAAAAGGTAATCTAATTAAGACCCCACACTTTCATTGCAGTCCTTTTAGTCAGTTACCTAGGAGAGGTTTCATTTTGAATTTTGTCTGTAAATATATAGTTCATTTTCTGGCAGCTTTTTATGTCCTGGCACAGACTTCTGTGTGTTGGAGCCGTCTGCACGTAGACCTGCTACGCGCTCTGTCTGGTCCAGCCGTCTGTGGTTTAAATACCCTCTTCCCTTTTCTCCACCCACTGTTCTCTGTCTCTCTTTTCGTCTGTTGACGTCAAGCCTGGTCCACCCCTGGCGAATGTCCTGAATGTTACACTACAAAACTGTCAGTCCCACCTGCAGCTGGACCACGGCAGCCCTGTGTGTACGTGACTCTGGCCAGCTCTCAGGCGTTGCACCCTAAACAAACCCTTATACTCTACAGTGGCCTGGTCATCCGCAGTGCACTATATAGGGAATAGGGTGACGCTTTGGGATTCTGGAGAGAAGGGTTCCATGTGGCGAAAAAGGTGAAGTTGTGAGTACATGCTAAGTCACTGAGGGTTAGGGAGGGCCACAAGGTCAATGACCTTCACCCACACCAATTATTAGTCTTGTCAAGACAACCCTACTAAAATGACAGCAGTTCTAACACACCCAATGCAGGTAACCTACAAAAAATCTATCTTTTTTAAATCTTTGGGTGTAACAGTTCAGAGTGGTTCAACATGAATATGCTTTCTTATTGTAGAATTGTCTTAAATCATTCTAGGACTGTTATATACGTCTGATTTATTTTTCTATATTTTTCAACCAAATACAATGATTTGAAATGGGATTCTTCAAAGACAATTCATGCTCCTGTCATAGATTCTCTATAGCCGCCATGTTGTGGATTTATATGAACCTTCTAGATAATACTGTACCATAGACACATAAACCTCATTGATAATACTGTACCATAGACACATAAACCTCCTAGATAATACTGTACCATAGACA
>JACXGM010018830.1:0-18778 GCA_016801145.1 Umbra pygmaea | reverse complement strand
CCTGTTCTGCCCCCTCAGTCTCCTGTCATGGCCCCTCAGTTTTCAGTCAATGCCCCTCAGTCTCCTGTCAAGGCCTCTCAGTCTCTTGCCAGAGCCCTTCAGTATCCTGTTAGGACCCTATCTTCAGGTCCCTAGGTTTGTCATTCCCTAGTTCCACTCCTCTGGCCATAGACTTCAGTGCCCCTCGACCAACCTAGGTCACTCAATGCAGAGTTTTATTTATCTTTCACCTTTTCATAACTATATTATCAGGAGATATTACAAGCTAGTACCTCTTCTGAAAAAATCTTGCTTGGCTTATTTCATATACAGATGTTTGTCATCTGAAGTGTCTATCGAGTGGAGAGGCTGTAATGAGATACACCGCAATAAATTGAATTATATTTCGCTGGGAGTTTTCAAAGGAAAACAATACAATTGTGACTCCGGGGGCTCCTGTGAGCACATCCATGTTCACCCAAAGCATTTGACTTGATGAACCCACTGTAGGTAAAACAGCTTACAGTATCTCTCTTTCATTTAAACAAATTCTAAATATATATGTAGTATTTGTAGCCTGTAACAACTAAACATCTTTCTTAAAAAATAAATGTTCCAGCTAAACTGCCTTTTAAAATTTTAAAATACCTTTTGTTGCGTGACATTCTACAGTCTAAAACCTACATTCAACTAAACCCAATGAGGTTACAAGTGACATTGATGGCATAGGGGCTGTGTAAGGTTCCCCTGCTGTTCCTGAAATAATCCTCTTTAGTCCTAGTGTTTGTTTATTGTTTAAGTTTTTGTTGTTGTTTTCTGCCTTACTTTATCATATGTCCTGTTAGATCTGTTTGGAAATGTTATCTGTAGTTCCTCTTCATGACCCATGCACTTTGTTACCTGTAGTTCCTTGTTTTGTTTTTCTATGCTGACCTCTAACGGGTCTTAGTAGGTTTTCTACTAAATACTAGATCACCCTCAGTCTGTATTGTGTATATCTGTCTTATTATTGGTTACAGCTGTGTCTAATTTAGTGTCCTGTCAAGCTCTATTTGAAACCTTGTACAGTTTAGTTCCTTGCTGGGTCATTGAGTCATGTCTGTCATATTCTTATTCCTTGCTTGATTCTTCCTCCTGTTTTCGTGAGTACTATTCAGTGTGCTAGTAAGTTATATGGGTATTCCCGTTTTATAGTTAATGCTGTTCTCTCTGTTTGTCAAATGAAGTACCTTTCTTTGTGTTCAGTATAGTACTCTCCGGTATAGGAGTGTTACCTTAGTTTGTTTCTCAGCCTTGGTTTTGTTTATTATTATTCCTACCTTAAAGCCTATTATGACAATACTGAGCTGTTATAAAAAACATTTTTTAACTTAGACCTTGTTTCACTCTTAACCTGCCTAAATTCAAATCGTGACAGAATGACCCAGCCTTATAACCAAGCAGTGCTTGAGCCTTATCACCAAGATGGCGGTCCAGCCCAAGATGGCCGCCACCGCCTTTACCAAGATGGCTACTGCCCAGCCCCAGAAGGTCGCAGACGACCTTCCAAAGATGGCTGCCTCCCCTCAACCTCAGTCACCTGCTCTCTCCGCATCATTCCTACAAAGTGTGGCTGACATCTTAAGAACTGATCCTGAAGTAAGAGAGGATTACCGGGAGTGGGTGTCACAAGGAATTAGGTCAGTCAACAAACATTCAGAACTCATTCGCAAGTACAGTTCCTGGAGAGGAGGTATGGTGGAACTTGATAAGGATGCAGAGTGGTTCTTGTTAAAACGGGTGCTTACCCATTCCCCTCATCTGCTGGCCCTCCTGGAAGCTACTGCTCGGATAGTCTTGCCCCTCTGTCTCCTGTCCTGGGGCCTCATTTATAAATGTGGCGTACGCACAAAAGAAGACGTACGCAGCTCTCTACGCAATAATTGGGATGTATAAAAAGCAAACTTGATGGGAAAACATGCGGTCCTTCACGGCAACTCTGACCAATGCGTACGCACAAAAACAGGTGAAATGAGAAATGCCGACAGCCGCCGGCAGATTGATGAAACACGTGAAGCTGTCTGAAACTGCAGACCGTTGTGTAGCTAAACGAAATTGAAATAGTGTTTCTCATTAATAATATGAAAATTTCACAAAGCATTTCTCACAATCAACAGCCTGTGGTGAAATACAAATAAAATAAAACAAGATTGTAGCCAACGTAAATGCAAATAAAGACAAATTTGCAAAAAGAACACTCAAATATGTTCTGTCATTATGTTGGCATGTTATGTATTTCATCCTCATAAATAATACGGTAAACAGAACAAAACCATGTTTAAAACTGATATTCTTGTCGATGTCTCTGTCTGGTGGAGCAGAAAGACAAATAGATGATGATAAATAGATATATAGATCGGTAGATAGATAGATAAATAGAAAATAAATAGATAGTCAATATTATCCATTGGGTAAAATAGTTTTCATAGTATATGTCATTAATCGTAAGCATTTTCATTCCATCAATGTCCAAATAAAGTATGATGCAGACATGTTGCTCACTAATTTAACTAATCTTCCCCCAACCGTGGCAGACTTTCGTGATGAAGCGCTAGATGCTTTTTCGAATCGACTTTGATGTCTGACCACGTTTTTTATTTTGGCCATGGTCCAACTCTCAGGCTGCATTCACAGTATCTGCAAACGTTTGCCACTCCAATGCCTTTTTGGCATTAGTAATGGCCACACTGTGCCCTCCAAACATTTTCCATTTTTACACCTCGCCAACAATACTTTCTATTTCACATTGAGTTAAGTTTCTTTTTTTGGTTTTCCTCTCTCTGTTTGCAATGATTTCTCAATCAATTAATATTAATTTCGGGGCGTTTCACTGACTATTTATGGGCAATTATGGGCGTGACATGCAGCCGCAAATGCTGCGCCACATTTAGAGTTGATCATGATTTATAATGGGAAAACAGCGTAGGACGTGCGTGCGCACGGTTTTATAAATCTAAATATTTCTTTGCGTACGCACGTTCTATATTTCGTTCGTACGCCAATTCTGATGCAAATCCACCGCAAAGTTTTATAAATGAGGCCCCTGGCCCCTTGTTCTTCTGCCCTGGCTCTTTGGTCTTCTGTCCTGCCCCCTCAGTCTCCTGTCCTGCCCCCTCAGTCTCCTGTCCTGCCCCTTCAGTCTCCTGTCCTGCCGCCTCAGTCTCGTGTCATGGCCCCTCAGTTTCCAGTCAATGCCCCTCAGTCTCCTGTCAAGAACCCTCAGTCTCCTGCCAGAGCCCCTCAGTATCCTATGTTCTCATGTCAGGACCCCTATCTGTAGAGTCAGGTCCCTAGGTTTGTCATTCCCTAGTTCCACTCCTCTGGCCATAGACCCCAGTACCCCTCGACCACCAGAGGTCACTCTTCGACCCCCAGAGATCTCTACCTGGTCCCGTTCACCAGAGAGCTCCACTGGGAAAAGTCCACCTGAGGTCTCCACCTTGTCTCATACAACATAGGTAACCTCAGAGACCCGATCCCCAGAGGACTATAATGGGTCCCGACCACCTGAGGTTTCCCTGGTGTCAACTCCTGCACCAGTCCCAGTCCCTGTTTCCAGCCGTGCCTCAGTCATTAGGCCAGTCCTAAGCCTGGTACCTGTCACTACTCCTTTCCCTCTCCATGCCTGTGACCAGTTCCCTGTTCCCATTCCTAACACTTCTTCGGTTCCAGCCCTTGCCAGTCCCCAGGTCCCTGCTTCGGTCCATGAGCCTGCCCTGATCCCTGAACCTGCCCTGGTTCAGCTGTCTGTCCCAAGTGTCCTGCTGGCCCCATTTCTCGTACCTGTACCTGCCCCAGTCCCAGAGCCTATCCCGGTTCCTACGCCTGTGCTTACTATAGTCCCTGTCCCTGAGCCTGCCATGGTCACTGAGCCAGGGTCTGCCCATCTCCCTAAGCCAGTCTCTGCCCCAGTTCCCATGCCATGGTCTGGCCCAGTTCCCATGCCATGGTCTGCCCTAGTTCTTATGCCATGGTCTGCCCCAGTTCCCGTGCCATGGTCTGCCCCAGTTCCCATGCCATGGTCTGCCCCAGTTCCCGTGCCTGTGCCTGCCCTAGTTCCCATGCCTCTGCTGGCCCCAGTTCTCGTGCCGGTGTTTGTCCAGGTTCCTGCCTTAGATCTGATGCTGATTTTGTTAGCTAGACCTTTGTCTCTGCCCAAGCCAGCCTGGCCTCCCCCTTCGTCTACCCGGCCTCCGTCTCTGCCCTGGGTCTGCCTGGCCTCTGCCTTCGCCCGCATGGCCTTCGTCTCTGCCCAAGCTGGCCTGGCTTCCGCCTTCATCTGCCCCACCTGTTCTTTAGCTTTCGCCTGCCTGGCCTTGTCCTGCCTGGCCTCGTCCTGCCTGGTGCCCACCTGGGATCCTACGACTCCTGACTCTGGGTCAACTTGGCTCCTTGGTTCTGTCCCTGCATCTGGCCTCCCATTTTGTGTGGCGCCTCTGGAGCTGCACTGTGGAGGGGGGGTTCTGTAAGGTTCCTTTTTTATTTTATTTTATTAGAGATTGCTGTTTTCACTTTGGTGCATATAACATAAAGGGCCCTATTTTAACGATCTGAAACGCAAGTATGAAACCCGAAACGCAAGTGACATTGTGGGAGGGTCCCGGGCGCTCTAGCTATTTTACCGGCGGGATAAATTACTCTTGCGCCACACGCAAATCTAAAATGGGTAGGTCTGAAGTAGCTTCATTAGTCATAGGTGTGGTTTGGGCATAACGTGCAATAAACCAATCAGAGCGTCATCTCACATCCCTCTAAGAGCATGCGCGCTTGTTCGATGGCGGATTGCTATTATATCGGCGGATTATTGATTTTTTATTATTTACATAATGTAAATAAAGAAATGTCACAAGATATACTTTCCGATGTTTTGGGCTCACTCTCACTGAATCACAGGGTTATGAATGCATGGAAATATTTTTGCTATGTAATCTAACATTAGAGCGAGCTTACTTTGCTTGCCTCACTCTTCTGTCAAATAAGCTCTTAGGCATTTCGGTGCCTCCTGTCCTATCCAAACTCCTGATGCGCATTTTCAGTGTGCCTAATGTTCGTTCAATTAGGCTACACTGCGTGTTTGTGTATGTTTTCGATTAAACAGCATTTCACGCACTGTTGCTGGCATCAAATGGTGTCATCCTCAGCCATGTCTTTAACAGATAGCGTTGTCCCCTTCACAGCCACCCATCCAAGGGGGGATTCCCATAAAATATGGCAGAGTCTGCCATAGATGAGTCGTGGCTTGAGCCAGGGTAATTCGCGAAAACATGGGTGATTTTACTATTAGCATCGCAAATTACATGTTGATTGAATGGGTTCCCTTGCGGTTGATGTATATCAGTGTGAATAATTAATTCTGAGTAATTTGGGTAAATGTTTACACTAGATGTATGCCTTTTTTTTCACCTCTTCGGACACCACAATGATTTCCCTCATGTGGTAATATTTTCCTTCTAATTATGTATTACAATAATAGGATACATTTGTGAGAGGAGCAATAAAGTGTATGCTCGTTGTGCACATGCTACATTATGGCCAAGCATGCGCCTGTAATGATTCCTCCACGATGAAGATGATAAGAATTATAAAAATGTTTATTCTGTATAGATGTAGAGGCAGTCAGGTAAGCAGGGTACATATAACGAAACTGGGTTCTAGGCAGGCAGATTTTGACTAAGGCAGAGTTACACAATAGAATATGGATGCTCAGACAGGCAGACTATTGGAGGCTAAGTATAATTAAATAAGCAAAGGCACAGGGGAGAATCCAAGACAAAATCCTTAAACAACAAAGCATGGGTCAAACCAGAATAATAACTACAAGAATGAATGTTCAGAATGGAGAAAATCAAATACTCACAATACCTCGCGAAGAGGCAATGGTGTGTGTGTGCCTTATATATGGACTTGGTGAGAGCAGGTGTACAGAATTAGGGTGAATGAGTCCGGGTTATGGGAATTGTAGTTCTGAGCAATTCAGGAAGGGGAAGATGTAGTTCTCAGTGGAAGGGAACAGGGGAATGTTACAGCGCCCTTAAAATAGCATCTGAAAAAACAGGTTTTTCCTGGTCAGTGGCGGAATTGATTTCGGGAACTGCAAGATAGCACCAGGGAACGTTTGCGCCGGAACACGCCTCTACTTTTCGCTGAACAGCCCAACGAACGCAAGTTCATTCCCTAATTTACCGACGCACGTCTGTGGAGAGAAAAGTCCCATATGTGTTTGGTGCAAGATAGGAATGATACATGCGTTGGTGTAAAAAGTCAATAGGCTGGGTGTAAGATAGGGCCCAAAATGTTTGAAAATGATCATTTGATGTTTCTTGGAGTTTTTATATAATATACAATTCAATATCTATACTATTTCAATATAAATAATAAATATTTGTCCCATTTAAAGTGCCTTTTTCATTTTTTTAATAAATTTTTATGTACAAGTAATGGAAAAAAAATAATGTTTATGTTATGTATTCTTTGACATTATACGTTTTAAAATGCAAGGTGCAAGAATTCAAGTGTAGATGTAACTACAACCAAAATTCCAGAAAAGAATCAAATCACATGAGCCAATATTTAATTCATAATATAATATTGATAATAAAACAAATGTTAAAACTGTGATATGTTACACTTTTATCCACTAAATGAAATAATTTAAAATGTAATGCCTGCTACAGGTCTCAAAAAAGTTTGCACCGGAGCAATAAATAGCTAAAAAGGCAAGACATTTGGAAAAGATTCAGCTGGGAGAACATTTAGCAACTTATAAAGTTAATTGATATCAGGTTTGTAAGACGATTAGCTATAAAAGGGATGTCTTTGAGGCTGAGTCTCTCAGAAGTAGAGCTTTAGTTGGCATCTGCAGATGGAACGGTGGATTGTGTTTACTGACAGTGGTTTCTACATGTATGCCTGGGCTCATTTAGTAATGTAATTGACACAATCATGCCGATGAGTGATGAGTGTCATCTGAGGGCCCAAAGACCACAGGCATCCATTACAGATCTTCAGCTTTGTCTCTTACACACAGTGATTTCTCCAGTTTCTCTGAATCTTTTGATGATGTTATACACTGTACATGATGAGAATGCTTTTTTAGCCATTTGTTGCCCCCGTGCCAACTTTTTTAAGACCTGTAGCAGGTATCAAATTTGAAATTAGCTCATTTGGTGTACAAAAGTGCAAAACTTCTCTGTTTACCCATTTGTTTATCTATGTTATATTATGAATAAAATATTTGCTCATGTGATTTGAAAGTATTTTAGTTTTCATTTTATTCCAAAAAAACACCCAACATTTCCAGAATTTGGGTTGTTTGTGGAGCAATAAATCAGTAAATGTTTTTCTAATTTTCGGGCCAATGTCACATGGCTTTAAGGAGGTGCCCAATTTGACAGGGCATCAATGCAATCATCCAGGGCACTCAGACCATCAAGTCAAACTGCCAAGTTTATTGCTTTGCAAAGTGAAAAACAGCATTTATTTATACCGTTCACTCTCCCACAAATGTGTTGCATGTCTAACCGTAAGAAAACAGGATGAATTAGATATTAATTAAGAAGGAAATTAAATGGTGTACAAGAGAATAGTATTCACCATAACATTTCAGGTCTTTCATATGTTTTCTGTAGTAAAATCATATTCACAATACATGTTCCTTTTGTTTCATTTTCATTCAGTATCAAATACAATAAGAATGCACAATGCAAAGAGAGCAAAAGAATGAATCTGTTTCCAAATGAGGCTGGTTTATTTTGCCAGATGAATGAAAAACATGGCAACCAAAAGTTTTTTTCTCCAAAATGACATAATCTAATACAGCCCTCTGATTGGCTGATTCTTTAAACACACAGCAATATTCCCTCCCCCTCTTATCCAGATCTTCTGCTAATTATCTAGCGCCAGATAGTTTGATTTTTTCCAAATCATTCCATGATGATAACCTCTAAATTCCTTAGTCCTTTCCTTATCCATTGTTTGTGCCTGAAATTGAACAGATCTAACTTGCCTGCTCAAAAGGAATTTTTCCCTGTTACTCCTCTCTTATCGGGGCGGCAGTGGCTCATTGGGTCAAGTAGGTTACTAGCAACCGGAAGGTTGGTGTTTCGATCTCCGGGTCCTCCTGACCAAGTGTCGAGGTGTCCATGAGCAAGACACCTAACCCAAGCTGCTCCCGACAAGCTGGCTGCCGCCTTGCATGGCTGACACTGCCGTTGGTGTATGAATGTGTGAATGAATGGGTGAATGTGAGGCACTGTAAAGCGCTTTGGTGGCCACTGTTGGTCAGAGAAATGCGCTATATAAATACAGTCCATTTTTACAATTTTTTGATGGTACAGATGTCACAATATGGCCTTTAAGGTCAGCAAATATTTTCTGTCATCCCCGAAGCTTAAACAGACATGCATACCTATCTCCCACAGATAAACAAGGTAAGTAAGTAAAACAGACTTTTGCAAATCCAGCATTAAACGCCAATCGGTTTCTGTGATATATATAACAATAGAGCAGGGGTGTCAAACCAGATCCACAAAGGGCCTAGTGTCTGCAGGTTTTCGCTTTTACCTTGTACCTGAATGATTGAATGTCACTAATTGGTTGGGATCTCGCCTCACCTGGCAGTCTACGTCTTAATTGGGCTCTAATTGAAAGGAAAGACCAAAAACCAGCATACACTCGGCCCGCCGTGGAACCGGTTTGACACCTGTGCACTAGAGCATCAAATTAGAAAATTGCATGGTCTCATCATCTTTAGATTGAAAAGGCCTCTCAACAAACTTCAAACACATTATAGCAATATACTTGTAAACATTTCAACAGGCACTTCCGAATATTGCTAAACAAAGACACCTCCATTTTTTAGAATACCATTTACAAATTGATTCCTACATGGTATATCTATCTCACACATTAGTAATGATTGCTGTCATCTACTCCTACATTCCATAGTTGGTAATCTGTACATCTTTGGTTCATTCAACTTGAACAAATCTGACTACATATTTCCCATGTGAGTGCCTGAGTATATCACTTGGTGATGGAAATGTCACAGGGCATCAGAGTCAGTGATAATTTATATTTTTTCATGTTTCATCTTTAGAAATAAATATATTGTGTTTGTGTGTAAAATTAGCAACCAGCTAGTGTAGCTAACTCTTTACAAATTTCAGTTTGGTTCCCAATAGCAGTTTTTGGTAGTACATTATCAAAATGTACTATATGAATTTGTCAAACAAAAAATACAAATTAGTACATAATATTGTATCTTTTGTGTACCTTATTTTACTAATATTGTACCCACTATTTCTTTTTTCTTTTGGTACACTACCACTTGGCATCAGTCCACCTATAATGGCTTTATTGACATAAATTTGGGTGATCTTTTTATATATTTTGAATGCTACTATGTCCTATGGCAACAATGTTTTTTTAATTTAGTTTTAAACCAGGTTCTGTAAACAATCTTCCTGCTATGCCATTCAACTGTTTATAAAAAAGTTTTTTTTAATTAATCTAAAAGTAATGGGAGGTAATGAGATTAGGTTACTGAGTTTGGTTAATTCAAAAGTTAAGTTACTGGTTACAATTGTGGATGTAGTTCAGATCATTAAAAAAGGGCCTGATAACTAGACCATGTAATTAACTATTACAGACAGATGGGGTGCTAGAGAGCAGGTAGGAAACAAAGTGCAGCCACTATATTGTCACTCTGTATGCCAGTAGTCCTGAAAGCATTGTTCCAGCGTCTTCCATGTTCATTAAACATCACGAACGCTCCTCCCTACTTTGGTGTACGTATCTCTCCTCACTACATCTAACCGTGACAGAATAATGCGCCAAAGAGGAGATCTCATGGAGGGTTCCGGGCTGTTTATACCATCCATGACAGTTTAGGACAACATCAAGGAGAGGATCCCTGTGCTCTCACCAAATCATGTTTGGGGCGGAGCTAATGGGGGTTCATGGAGGATGCCTCCTGACCAGGCTAGATCCATCAGCCCGGATGTGAAGTCCTCCAGCCTGTCACCACCAGCCCAGCTAGCGGGGATGCTGCAAGCAACGTCTCCATCTGCCCTGCTAGCTGGGATCCAGGCCACACCACGCTGGCTGTCGTAGAGTAGGAACCGGTGTCCCTCAGCAGCCGGTGGTTGTGCCACCCGGATTTATGCCGCGTAGGCCTACCAGGGTCTGCCATGTTGCCACCACTGGAGATGCCGCGTCGGGACTACTGGGGTTTGCTAAGGAGCCACCGGTGTCGGCTGAGTAAACAGAACCACCGGCTGATCCCTCTTTCTTCCCTGGCGGGGTGCTGCCGAGGCAGTGGGTAGTCAGCCTTTGTACGGGACCGGGGATCTGCCCTCCCGCCCTCCTCGTCTCTGTTCTGTTGGGACTTGGGTTGCTCTCCGGCATTTCAGCCTTTTTTTTTGGCACGTCCGGTGCAGTGCCCTTTGTGAGGGGGTAATATCACAATATGGATGGACATTTATGTTTCGTGGCATGTTTGTGTTGTATTGATTTTATTGTTTAATGTGTCTGTGTATGTATTTTGTTAGGGGCCAACCTCTGGGCGCTGAACAAGCAGTAGGCACTTGATTACTCATTGCGCACGACTGGTGCCTTAGCTAACCATCCACACCGGTGCGTAATGAGTAATCAAGATGCCTATATAATCCCAGCATTCCGGAGGTTCGGCACGCATTATTGTGAGTGACTACTCCTGTTTTAGTGGAGAGGAGGACGTGTGGAACTTTCGACATCTGTATTTAGGTCTAGCTGACTACAAGTGAGTGTACTGCTTTGATTGAGTCTTCACCTCATAATGTGTTGTACAGTATGTACATTACATATTAATTATGTACATGTATATTTATATAGTATGAACAAGCATACGCTCCTCCTCCTTATTGCATCCGATGCCACATTGAGCATCGGAGCTGAGTAGGAAAGGAAATGCAGCTGCTATATTGTCACTCTGTATGCCAGTAGTCCTGAAAGCATTGTTCCAGCATCTTCCATGTTCATTAAACATCACGAATGCTCCTCCCTGCTTTGGTCTCCGTTTCTCTCCTCACTACAACATCTAACTGTGACAGTAGCCCACAGAATTACTAAAGCTAATGTAATTAATTAGCCTACACACATGAAACCCCCCAGCCCCAGGTCATCTGTCTAAGCCCAGAGTGTTTTGAAAGTAACTAACACGTCTTGACAAAAAGGTATATCTATACACGTAATGAGAATGGCAGGAACGCCGACAACCACAGGAACAGAGAAACAAAAACCCACGCCCTCCTAGCGAGTGTGTGGGCTTAATATAGTGTCCTGCCTACACGGCTGTAACCATTGAGGTTGAGGGAAGAGGGAAGGAGCAGTGTTGTTTCAGTAGGTGGGGGACTCTGAGCGCCTAAACCTGTGCGCGTCAGCAGAGGGAGCTCCTGGATCTTCCATGCTGACAGTAATTTTATTTTATTTTAATTAGTTATGTACCAAACTTTACTAGTTTCAGTTAGTTTTTCACAAATCTATCGTAACTTAGTTTATTTCAGTTAACGATAATGTTTTTTAATTGATAGTTTCAGTCTTAGTCTTAGTTAACTATAATAACATTGGAACGTAGGCATAAAACTCTATACACAGGCAACACATGTAATACAAAGTGCGTTCCTATATCTCTTTAATGTATAAACACAATAAATGTTGGCATAAAACACTCTATACACAGGCAACACACGTAATACAAAGTGTGTTCCTGAACTCGAAAAATAAAGTCATGTTACGCACAGGGAAGCAAGAGGTATACCATAAGTATATTTGAAAATATCTGCCTATACTGAACGACACGTAACACAACAATACCCCACAATTCCCCCCAAAAACCTATATACTCTTTATATAAATGATATTGGTCTATCCATTAAAGACTATACCTTCCACTTGTATATACAGTTATCTACTCTACAGCCCCATCCATTGATGTTGCAGTATCACAATTCCAGTCTGATTTTATTGTTGTTCAGGTTGTCCTTGCAAGCTTAAAGCTTGTTTTAAATTCAGGGAAAACAAAGTACATGCTTTTTACATAGTCATAAACCTTGTTCTGCGTTGGATCTTTACTCCATGAATGTCTCTGCTATTGAACTAATTCCTGCTTACAAATACCTAGGTATATGGAGACGGTGATCTACCATTTAATAAACACGTTTTTTAGCTTGTTTAAAAGCTTAAATGCAAACTGTGCTTTATTTATAGAAATAAGACATGCTTCTATCTTGCCAACAGGAAGCAGATTGTTCTATCAACATTTTTACTTTTCCTTAATTTTGGAGATAGCCTACTATTTACACCAACGCTGCAGATGTGACCCTGAGATCTCTTGACCTGGTTTACCACAGTGCTCTGCGTTTTATCACCTCAGATTGTTTTAACACTCATCATTGTTTGCTTTATTAAAAGGTTGGTTGGACTTCGTTAAAAATGCGTAGACTAATGCACCTATCCCAGTGTGTTTACAAAGCCCTTCTACAGAGGCTCCCTACTATTTATCTTCTCTTTTGGAGTTCAGTGTCTCTAATTATAACACAAATATGCTAAATATGGTAGTTAATTTAGTTCATTTAAGCCAGTTCACTGCTTTGGTAAAATACTTTTATAGTGAAAAATTTGATTTTTTTAATTAACTTGTATTGTAGGTACTGTATGCCTTTAAATATTATTTTATATTATACTTGTATTTGTACCATTTCTACGGTTGTGTTCCCATGCAGGGCACACTTGTAAATGAGACTCTGGTCTCAATGTGGTTTTCCCTGGTTAAAAAAAATTAACAAAAATAAACAAAATATTTTTCAGATCCAGGACAACTGCGGGAGGAGTGGAATGCAGGGACTTAAACAGTGGTGTCAGAAGATGGGATGCAGAGCGTTGGATCTTGTGCTCCCCAGTAGAGGGAGCTCTAGGTTCTCCAGTGCTGACACCATAGGATTATTACAGAGGCTTTTCTAAATTAATGGAAGCAGGAGAGTAATTCCAGACTTACTATAGTTTTCTGTTTTTCAAATAACTTTTATTTCTAGTAGTTTTAAAACTAAACTTTATAATTCTTTAGTTTCCAAAGTGTTCTAGTTAGTTTAAGTGAGATTATATTTCTCAGTTATATTTCTATTTTATTTTTCTATAGCTTCGTTTCAGTTTTAGAAGTTTAAGGTTTTTGGAAGCAGCTAAAGGAAATCATCTATGAATAACTACTCTCTTTGTGTATTTCCCAAATACCTTGACTCTGCTTCATGGCAACCTGTATGGCAATCATGGTTCAGAAGTTATCTTTATGAGAGGGAACAGTATGTCTGTGTTGATGATCATAACTCTACTTTTAAGCCCATAATAAATTCATCTAAAATATTTCATTAAATAATCTTTGCTGATGACATAAATGTATTTGCAATACACAGGGACCCACATTTTCTACAAGTTATAGTCAACTCAGAGTTAACTATAGTTGACTCCTGGTTTAAATTCAACAAACTGTCATTAAACATCAACAAAACAAATTTCATTTTATTCAAACTAAACAAACAAAAAATGTTGAAAAATATTGCTCACTGCCTGATTAAAATTGATGGGCAGGTGATAAAAAGAGTGCATTCCACCAAATTTCTGGGTTCCTCATTGATGACTCTCTTAACTTTAAATGTAATATTGACTATGTTGTTAATAAACTTTTAAAGTATGTTTGCTTGTTCTATTAGATCAGACATTTCCTTCATCTGTCTGCCCTTCTCATGCTGTATAAATCTCTTTTTGAACTACATTTTAATTACTGCAATGTAATATGGTGAAACACATTGACAAGTTCTTAAAAAACTTGTATCTTTGCAAAACAAGGCAATCGGGCTCTGTTCTGGTCAGAGATGCCTTCTATTCCACCTGCCTTCTATTCTATCGTTTTGAGTTTATTAAGACTAGCTAAATTAAATGACGCCTGCCTTGTGATTCAAAATGTAAATAGACTTAACTCCAGATTAAGTTGTCTTGTCCCTATCTCCAGCCCCCAGCACACATACCAAATGAGAATCAAACTACTCATATTAGGGAAATGTTGCCGACATGTGCGTGCTAGTATGAGTGTTGTCTGTAGGGGTCCACAGATTTGGAACGGGATCGACAATGACCTCAAGGTGTTGCCCTATATCTCCAACTTTAAAAGACAGTTAAAAAACACTATATATTAAAGCATATGTAATATTAAACAGTTTCTCATGGATTACTGGGATGTATGTATGATTGTTGGTGTACGTATTGTCATGTATGTTCTGGAGCACCTTATCTGCACTGAACCCACAGAGATGAGCCACCACTCATTATTTTAATGTACGGTTTGTGAGATATTCTCTAGAGTGTCAATAGACCAAGGAGGGTTAAACACAGTGTGTAAAGATGGATCACTCTCCAGGATGGCCCAGTTCTGTTTAATAATGTGTTTTTTTATTTGCCTCTGCTTTATTGCCTTACAAATTTGATCTTTAGGGTTTCCTAAAGATAGATGTGTGTAGCGGCCCCTTAATTAGTTTTTGTGATTTTTAAATACAGAAAGTTAATTTAAGTTTGACTTTACTCTATGGAGAGTTTGAGGTTAAAATTTGTAGAGTTCATGTATTTATGCAGCTGTAGCAGATTACTCTTTGTAGAATTGAATATCAGCATAATGTAATTATCTTCCACTCGATATTGGCAAAGATTGCGTCCCCTCCCATAGTCCCAGAAAAAAGTGCCGTTATTGGGTGCAAAACAAGCTGTACCCTTGACTTGTTTGTAAAATTGGTCCTGAAATAGAAAAACAATGTTCAGGGTCCTTATTTGAAAGAGAAAGTCAGTGGGTCGTTTGCTCCCCTTCAGGCCACAAGACTGTGTCGTATCTTGCAGAAAAGATGGTAGAGACTAAAGGCTTGATATAAAAGTTTACATACTTGGACGCAGGTTCTGATAGTATTGTTGCTGGTGATGAGATTTCCTGGTGGGTTGTGAAGATCCTTATGTATCTTGGGCAGAATGTAAAAACCGGCCACCCTACGATTGGCGGGGAACAAAAAATCATATTCCTTTTTGGTAATCAATTTATCTTCTTTAGCAAGTAATAGCATATTACCCAATTCATATTTCACCTTTTTTTATTGGATTAGAGCTTCCAATTCTTTCCTACTTATATTGGGCTTGTGTTTTTTTTCAAATAGTTTGTCCACATCATGTGTTACTTTCTTAGTACAAGCATTCAAACAGGAAATGTTACTGAAAGAAAGTAGATTTAGGTTTAACAGTCTCTCATTAAAGCAAGACATGGGTTATTGATAGATTAATTGTGTAGAGAGTAAGGGTATTTGTGTTGTGGATGAATTTTTGACAGTGAACGTTTGTGTAAGCCTGATTTACAACACTAATATGGGTTACACTTTATTTGGAGAGTCCGAGATTTCATCTGTAGGTGCTCTACAGACAGTTCATTGATGATATCACCATCAATAAACTATCAACAAACTATCTGTTGATATACAACTAATTTTGTAGTTTAAGGGTAGGGGTAAGTTTAGAATATGTTTTAGGGTAATGGTTAAGGTTAGGCTTAACCCTAGCTGATGGGTTGAGGTTAGGATTAGGGTTAGGGTTAGTAGATAGTTTGTTAAAATGTTGTTGATCGTCTGCAGATAATCTGTAGAGCATCTACAGATACACTTTTTGGACTCTCAAAATAAAGTGTTACACTAATATGTTGTATGGTTGCACAACAAGTGTCTTATTTTTAGTAGAACAGGTTGAAACATAGGATAGGATGTCCAGTATTAAGTAATTAGACAGATAAATGATAAAGACAATAAACAGTCTAAGCAGATCCCTCACTATTGAACCTTAGTTAATGTTTTACAATAAATAGCATGGTGACAGCACAAGTAGGAGAAAATGTCCTGCTTCTTTAAATACCGTCTCTCTCCTCAAAGTGAATGACAGCAGATCATTTGTTAGTAAGGACAGATGTGTGTATTAGACACAACAGAGAATAATTGATTGGTGATTTAGTGTTAAAAATATACAGTAAGTGGTTTAGGGCATGACAGGTGTCATACATTTTTCTATCACCCCAGTGAATGATAGCTTAGTGACAAGCTTAGTGAGGTCACTTTTCAGAACAGTGTCAATTTTTAGTTTTGTTTATCTTTGACAGTATTATAGAATGATAATCATAATTATAATCACAATTAAGAATTATAATTATAGTCATTATAGAATTACTCCTCAAAAGTATCAATATTTCGGCATTGTATTTCTGTTAAAACGTGAGTGCCTTCAGACTTTAGTAAACTTCATTTTGGTCCAGACTAATATTATATGAGACTGTTCTAAGCAGAGGAGGCCTCATTCATGGAACTATAATGCTTTAGTTTAGTATAGGGCATTGTCTGAAAAGGAGGCATATAGGACAGAATTCTGTTCCATTGAGTAGTGCATGTTACAATTACATTTAAATATATGGCAGACTGTAATGCTTTAGTTTAGTATAGGACATTGTCTGTAAAGGAGACATATAGGACAGAATTCTGTTCCATTGAGTAGTGCATGTTACAATTAGAATTAAATATATGGCAGACTGTAATGCTTTAGTTTAGTATAGGACATTGTCTGAAAAGGAGACATATAGGACAGAATTCTGTTCCATTGAGTAGTGCATGTTACAATTACATTTAAATATATGGCAGACTGTAATGCTTTAGCTTAGTATAGGGCATTGTCTGAAAAGGAGGCATATGGGACAGCATTCTGTTCCGTTGAGTAGTGCATGTTACAATTACATTTAAATATATGGCAGACTGTAATGCTTTAGTTTAGTATAGGACATTGTCTGTAAAGGAGACATATAGGACAGCATTCTTTTCCATTGAGTAGTGCATGTTACAATTACATTTAAATATATGGCAGACTGTAATGCTTTAGCTTAGTATAGGGCATTGTCTGAAAAGGAGGCATATGGGACAGAATTCTGTTCCATTGAGAAGTGCATGTTACAATTACATTTAAATATATGGCAGAAAAGACACTGGGGGCAATGGAGTTGATTTGATTAGTTTTTCCTTTTGGGTTCACAATCGGTTAATACTTTTTAAATTCGTTTTCTTAAACCTTTTTTTTACTTTTGTTTGTAGAACCTCTCAGATGAATATGGGAGCGTGGGTAAAACTGGAACTTGGGGTGTTTGTTTGGTAATGTTAATATTTGAAATTTTTCACTTAAATGCTTCTGGTAGTGATTTTTTGTTAGATTTTGGGATGGTAACATTGTTAAGGTTACTATGTCCTTTATCTTTAGACACCAACATAAGTTTACCTAGCCGCTGGGACATTTTTTGGGACTTTTTATGTTTTTGGGGAATGTCTGTAGAAATACATTGAACATGTCAAATGCTTAGTTTACACAAAATTATAGTTTTGAGTTTTGGGTAAAGAGGGAGGAGGGTTATCGAAAGTGACTTGATTGATCGATTAGATTTATCTCTCCCAAGACATGATGAGATTTTTACATCTCTAAATTAATAACATTTGAATATCCAACACATGATTACGAGATTAGATTTTTAAATCTTTAGTTTATTAGATTTTTACATCTTTGCTTTAATGTTTTTTTTCACTTTTTGAGACTTTTTGAGTTGAGTTTTTATTTTTATCTTTTAGTAGTTAATTAAAATTTTTGTTTATGATTTTATTCCCAAAGAAAATATTTTCCCATTTTCCTCCCTTCCTAATTCCCACTAATCCTGCCTTTTCCTACAGCATCCAGCTGCAGCCCCGCAGACATCACCTGTGGCTAACCCAGCACCTACGGCTAAACCAGCACCTACGGCTAACCCTCAAACTTCCGTTTCGTCATTTCCGGAAACATCTCACACTCAAAACAAGCTGAGGTTAAATGAATTACTTCTTTACGGCAAAAATGTTAATTAAAAAAATGTTAATAAACTACAATGTTAATAAACTACAATGTTAATAAACTACAATGCAATGTGTGTTCTGACAGCTTTCTATCAGAATCAGCATTC
Source organism: Umbra pygmaea (assembly GCA_016801145.1). Taxonomy (NCBI): domain Eukaryota; kingdom Metazoa; phylum Chordata; class Actinopteri; order Esociformes; family Umbridae; genus Umbra; species Umbra pygmaea. Next base: position 687 of record JACXGM010018830.1, on the reverse strand, counting down.
ACTTCTTCAGCAGTTTCACTACAGTGACTTGGCTGTTGGATTATAGCACACGGGCCTGCCTTCGCTGCCTAATTGCATCAATGAGCCTTGGCCGGCCATGACCCAGTCACCGGTTCACCGCTTTTCCTTCCATGGACCACTTTGATATGTACTGACCACTGCAGACCGGGAACTGCCCACAAGAGCTGCAGTTTGGGAGATACTCTTGACTCAGTCATCTAGCCATCACAATTTTGCCCTTGTCAAAGCTTCTCAAATCCTTACACTTGCCCATTTTTCCTACTTCTGATGCTACGTTCAGACCAAACTCAAATTGAGATTCTGGAGAGAGTGGTTTCCATGTTAAGTCAATGTAAAGAGCCGTTTACGCGCGTCTGGCGGTCACGCGGCGCGATGGGCACGTTTAGCGCGGCGCGATGGACTTGATTGCGCCTCGTTCGCACATCCAGTTAACACGAAAGAGGCAAATTGAGGTTCTCAACGTGACTTGACAACAGTAGCGGAGGCAGAGGGGTGTCCGGGGGGGCACTGGACACCCCTGACATCTGATTGGCCACCCCGGGTGCCACCCCAAAATTTAATTTGCTACTGGAGGTTTGATGCTGATTGACATCTCATTTTACCTGTTGTTGAAATAAGCATTTATTTTGCTGCGTTGCGGCGCATTATTCAAATTAAGGATGGGAG